>JAMJFZ010000713.1:8525000-8677500 GCA_026225945.1 Cricetomys ansorgei | reverse complement strand
ATACCTGTGACTAGAACCAGCCATGTCCCCGAAACACAGGAGCCCTCTGGGTCTGAGGACACAGGAACAGATATTTAAAGGGAGCCGGGAGCTGGCTCATTTGATAAAGGGCTTTCCACACAGACGAGTTACGGTTTGTTGCTGGGATAAAACAGCAGACTCCAGGACTACAGCAACTTAAGGACACAAGCTTCTTTTGCTTTCTGGTTCCAGAAGGAGAGTCCATCACTGCTAGCAGGGCATGGCAGCAGGTAGCTGAGAGATCAGGTTTCATCTCACAGGAAGCCAAGAACTCAGGAACCGGAAGGAGGGTGAGGCCTTAAGCTCTCAAAGCTTGTTGTTGCCAGTAATGAACTTCTTCCACCAGCTGGAGACCAAGTGTTCAATTAGATGAGCCTACTGGGGACATTTCCCCTCTAAACCTCTATATTACGCAGGCATGAGGATCTGTGTTCATGTCTCCAGAACCCACATGAAGAAGCCAGGCTGGCTGCACAGCCTGTAATCCTAGTCTGAGTCAGTGGAGGCCGAATGATCCCTGGGGTTCACTGGTCTGATTGAGTCTGGGCGCTCCAGGCTCGGGGAGAGACACTGTCTCAAAAGGTAACGAAAAACTAAAGAAGAGTGATTGAGAAAGACATCAAGGTAGGCTGGTGGTCTCCACATACAGGAGCACACATGAATTCACACACATACAATGGGAATGGGTCAAGAAAAATTGTTGAGGGTCCTGCACACTACATACGTGAGCTTGAACTCCATTCTCCAGGTTATGCTAGGAGGAGGAGGAGCAGGAGCAGGAGAAGAAAAAGAAGAAGGAGGAGGAGAGGAGGAGGAGGAGGAGGAGAGAGAAGGAGAAGAAGACTTCACTGGATACATGCCAATGCCCAGGACCCTGTGCCTAGGAAGAACGGCTGAGAAATGTTCATTATCTGTCCCCGCAGGCAAAATCGAACTATCTTCTAGGTTTTTGTAGATTTTTTGTTTGTTTTTCTCCAGGCTTGCTTTCTCTATTTGAGCTTTATTTACTGTTGGCTGCCTGTGATACATGGAAAGACTATGTCAGAAAGAATGTTGCAAGTTAGAAAGAAATAGCAGCCACAGTAAAAAACAAAGTGGTGAGATTCAACATGGCTACTGAAGGGGATACTACAGTTTGGATCTTACTGCCACCCAAAGGCTCCCTGTGTTAAAGTCTTGCTCCTTAGAAGGTTCACATTAGTGAACCTTCAAGGTTGTGGGACCTATTGGGAAGCATAAGTTATTCCAGGTGTCTTTCTGAAGGACGTGGGACCCTAGTCTCTTCCCTTCTCCTGTTTACCCCAGCCATGGGTTGAGCAGGTTAGCTCTACCACCTGTGTGCTGCCACAGGCCCAAAGCAGCAGAGTCATTTGGTCATGACCTAAAATCTGTCAAACCTTGAGCCAAAATAAACATTTTTCTCTTCGTAAGTTGATTATCTTGGGTATTTTTTTCTTCATGTTAACAGAGATTTGACTAACAAGAGCTACTCTCCGATGTCAGTGTGTATGAGAATTGTGGCTTTTTAATTATTAGCTGTAGCTTAGTTACCCCAGGCCACGCTCCTTTCTATAAATACTTCTTACTGCTCTCCTATCATTGCCAACATCTTGAGCAGATCCAGGGCTCAGACAGGAGCCGGGGGTGGTGTTCCACTGTGGGAAGGCCTGTGGGCTACTGGCATCCTCTCTGGATTCTTCACTATGTGTGCCAGGTTGACTACAGTCACAGCTTTCTTCTCCCTATAATTTTGTGGCAAGGTAGTCAAGAGAAGGAAGCAAAAAGACCAGGCATGTATGGTTTGACAGCAGGACTCCAGGAGAGCTCTGGGATACTACATAAACCTAGTTTGTAGCTAGGAATCACAGGCTCCTGGCGTTGGTAATAAGTTCAAGATCATGAAGAAAGAGATCACCATTTCAAAACCTGAAGAGTCTGGACAAGGCAAACTTTCCTCCTGATTAAGAGGGCGTGCTGGAAGAATGAACACGCAGAGACAGGAAGTGCATTTGGTTTTTATTCTAACTCAAGTGGTGACTATATCTTCTTCCCATTGGCTGGTATTAGACTTCACAGTCTTAATTTAATTGGCTGGTCTGAAATGAATTAGTGCACAGGAAATGGAGGAAGGGGAAGGGGTCACTGCTCCAGGACTTCAAATTCCTAGAATGCATCAGTGGACTTTTACGTAAACAAAGTTTTACTGGGTGTGAAGGTGGGGGGAGATTAAAACGTTTGCAAGGTAGGGAGTGGATAAAAAGATTTGAATTCATTGTCTTAAACACAAGTTTTACGGTATTTGATAGAAAAGACTCATATTTGATATTTCTTACAACGGGGTGCTGAAGTTCAGCAGGGAACAGATCTAGCCATAGTCTCTGGCAAGGAGAGAGTCGTTTAGATCATCAAAATCCAAGCACCAGCTGTGTTGAACACACCCTCACTCACACGCCTGTACCTGAAGGACTCTGGTTTGGCAAGTTGACTCCGAAACTTTCGGCATCTGGTGGCCCAGCAAAGGCTATTACAGATGGACCGTGGCTATCATCCTAAAGCAGTCTTAGATTTAGATAATTCCATAAACTGAAAGAGGTGGTAGAGGTCAGAACAGGACCGCTGGAAAAAGGCAAGGATCTAATCAGTGTTCTCCATGGGACTGGAAAGGTGAGGGTGCTTGCTTGCGGCTTAATTAACTTCAGGACTGAGTAGAAGTAGACAGAAGAGTTGAGAGAATGATTGTGTTGATGTTGTGTTTCCTCCAGGCAGAAAACCTGCTCCCCCAAAAAAGACGAGAAGTGCTTTCTGAACACTGTAGTCAGAAAGGCAAAGTGAAGTCACTTGGGGACCCTCAAGCACCTGAGTCTCCCTGCTAGGATCTGAATGGCTGTGTCCCACCTAAGCCTTGCAAGCTTCAATGCATTGGTGTGCGGAGACAGGGCCCTTAAGAAAACCAGCCTTCATAATGGGATTAGGTTCCTTACAGAGACTCCAGGGTGCTCAGGAGCCCTTCTGCTCTGGTAGGCACAGAAAGAAGCATCATCTGCAGGTCATCCTCTGCTAACACTAAACCCACCTTGATCTTGGATTTTTCAGCGTCTAGACTGGCAAGAAATGGATTCCTAGCGTCTGTGAGACCCTAGCCTGTGCTCTTCTGCTGTATCGGCTTGCATGGACTGAGATAACCAATTCCTTGTGGGCCCTATGGGAGACACTTGGGATAAAAAAAAGTCACAGCCCTGAGCTCTCCCGCTGGAAAGCTGGCACTTTTTCTCATGTTGCCCACCCCTCAGTTGGGGTTGGAGAATGATACGAATGGACAAGAACCCTCCTGCGCACCGAGTTTCTGTTGTTGTTGTTTGTTTTTAGTGCCATCAGAATGATATAGCCCAAGCTGGCCTCAAACTCATGAGGACCTTCCTAGACTTCCTAAGTGCTAGGGTCACAAGCATGCACCGAGGCAGGCACAGAGGTCCTGGTGCTAACACAGACGCACTAGAGGAACCTGGAATGTTAGCACAAGGGGTTGTTCCTTCTAGCGGGGGATTGCAGAACCTATTGTCTGTCCAGAAGACTGGGAGCTTCTGAGCATTCTAGCCTGGTGATCTTTGTGCTGCGTGGTGGGAAACCTCCCCTACTGGACCCTCCCCCAGACCCTCATTACAAACTTGTTTTCCTTAGTCAATCTGTAGACCCCATCTTTATGGAACGTGTCACATGTACTTTACAAGGAGTTCTGATGTAGTCACGGCTGATCTTTATTTAGCTTACTTTGTTCCTTAAGGATATTTATGTGTGCCTTACTGTACACATAGGATTGAGTTAATTATCACCGGGTATGCCGCATGGTAATTATCACCAGGTATGTCAGATAGTTTTATGCCAATTTGACACAGCACTAAAGTCATTTGAGGGAGAGGAACATCAATTGAGAAAATTCTTCCATAAGATCAGGCTGCAGGCAAGCCTGTAGGACATTTTCTTAACTAGTGATTGATGGGGGAGGACCCAACCCATTGCGGGTAGTGCTATTCCTGGACTGGTGGCCCTGGGTTCTGTCAGAAAGCAGGCTGAGTGTAGATGGAAATATTAGTATCTCAGATGGGTTCATTCAGAGAACAGGAGAAAATCATGGTTGTGAGCTCGAGCCACTGCAGAGGGTTTAGCCTCTCTCGTGGACTGACCCAGAGCACGTGGCTCCCAGGTAATTAATTGAGGAAAAGCACTGTCCACCGATACAAAGGCCTCACTTGCTTAACGAATAGAACTTCCGCAGTGCACCAACCCCAATTTCAGCTGGCTGACCTAATGCTATTTTATGGGTGGGAGAACTCAAGATCCTGGGCAAGGTGTTCCTTGACTGGTGCTTAGGCTGGGGGAGAAGACCATGGGAGACTCCATATCAGCATTAATACTTCCACAGTGATGAGGACTTGTAAGCTGAATAAACCCTCTCCTTCCCAACTAACTTTAGTTCATGGAACTAAGTTCATGGTCTGCAGCTCTTTTTGCTTCCCCTGAGTATCTCTCTCAATTCTGGGTTGTTAGGCCTCACACTTGGGACAAACTGCTGGCTGAGAAATCTATTTAACATCAAAGTGGACGGACCTGGCCACCGGCTTCTTCCAGCATCCCTTCCTGCTATAGGATCATACCCCACCCCCCACCCTGAACTCTCCAGCCCCTCTTTCCCACATAATCCAGCCGTTTTTGATTTTTGATTTTTGATTACCCGTCTCCATTCCCTCTCACCCATGTCTCCTCACGCAGCCTGGCTCAATCTGTTCGTGTCCACCCTGGACTCTCACAGATGTCTCTGCCTCTGGCTATATTCTCTCTTTTATCTACAATAAATTTTCTCCTCCACCAGACCTAAGGGCAGTAACGGCCTTTTGATTTATTTTTTTTATTCATGGGTATGACATTGACCGATCCTTTCTTGATTCTGGAGTCAGGCTGCCTTAGCCAAGCAGCGTGCAGCCATGAGCAGGGTTGTCGGACTAGGCTGCCTGGATGAAATCTCAGCTGTGCATCCCGGGGCTGAAACCTCTCTGGGCTGGATTTTTCTGATCTGTAAAATATGGAAATACTCATATCTGGCTCTAGAGTTGTTCCGGGGTTTAAATGAAGATACACCTACAGATATCGCTTTGAGAGATCGTTGAGACAATGGTACAAAGTACTCATTTAACAATAATTTACTGAGCCCTTACTAGGCTGAATCGCTGAGAATTGGACAGTGAACAAAGCCAGACATTTGTTGATGTGATGCTGGAAGACGCTTTAATTCGACGAATGAGCAAGAATACAGCGTACTATTAGACAAGATGGAGCGTAGAGAAAAGGGCTAAGTGTTGGAGAATGCCTGATTTAGTTTGAGTAGTAGAGACAGCCATGGTGGTTAAAGTTCTGTTTTAAGTTTTAATTACTGTGCCTAAGAGATCTATAAAACAAAAAGTGTCTTTAACCTCCAAGCCCCACTTGTCCAAGGACAGTTACTTCCTGAATTGCTGGGGGGCTGGTGTTTGTGTAAGATAACAAGCCACGTGTTTTCACTTGTGTAAACAAGCTTGGTTGCCCCAACTGCACAGAATGTGCTTGATCACACATAGGCAAGACATTTGTAGGCGGGAAGTATATCAGGATGTATACTTGTCCCTGATTGGACAAAAGTGGGAAAACATGGTCTTATGGGTTTTGCCTTTATAAGCCTCTGCCAAATGTGACTTGTCACCATTTTCTGGGATCCTCAGAATGGTCCTAGCCAGAGTCCATCATCCTGGCCAGTATTTGATTAAAGATTGCTTCAAAATGGGCTCAAAAATTGTGGTAGTGGTTTTATTTTCTGGGATTTTTTTTCTGGGAACTGGTGGGATTAACACAGCCTCTTAGGGAGATGACCCTGAATAGGAAGGAGCCCACTGGCAAAGGAAACAGTTTATAACACAGGCCAGGGGGATGCTTGTCAGGTCTGCAGGACATAAAGGGGGCTGTGATTAGAGTACAGGGAATAGAAAGTTTGTGTGATACGTTCAGAGTAGGTAGGAACAGAGCATGACAGACCTGGAGCATTTTAGAATGGAAGAATTTCAGATAACCTCAAAAACACGTTAAGCAGTTAGTAAATGCTACCCAGGTAACTGACAATGATCCGATTTATGCTTTTGAAGCGTTGCTCTGCCATGTGGATCATGGGTTTTAAGGGAGGCAGACAATAATGGGAGCAGGAGCCCAGTTAGGAAATGGGCATGTTAGTTCATGGAAAAGAAATGGAGACGCCTACCTCAGTGGAGTTTGAGAACACTGGAGTGGCTAGACACAACTTGGAGATGAAGTTGGCAGCATTTACTGGTGACTTTATTGCTAGTAGCGAAGGCTGGGAGGTCTCCGAGAGACCAGATTAAGGTTTTTGTCACCATGAGATAAAGAATTCAGATACAACACAAAGGAGTCAGGAGGAATAATGTGTCATACAGAGGAAGGTGAAGCATTCCAGGAATAGGTTTGACTTCTGGAACTGGGTCAGCTATCATGGAAAGGTCACTTCAGCTGAGTACTGAAAAGTGTCACTGGTGTCTGTCCTTGTGTGGGATTTTCAGATGGGAGGTATTAAATGAGTGTCGGGAGCAGGCAATTTACAAAACTAGTGATGTGGAGATCCCCTTATAATTGTAAATCCCAAATGCAGTTGAGAATGAGGCCACCACAACTGAGCCAAATTTGAAGCAAGCAAGCTTTAATTAAATTAATTAAACACTGGCCAGGAAGATGGACCCTGACCAGGTCCATTCTGAGGTACCCACAGAGTGAACCTGTCACCTCAAGAGTTCCCACAGAATGGCACCCAGTCACATGACACAGGTGCTTAAAAACAAAAACAAAAACAAACCATAAGGCTTCGTACTTCCCACCAGGTCCAATCAATGGCAAACGTCTATCCTAATACACTTCCTGTCTGAGTTATCTCTCACCTCCAAGTGACCAAGCACATCTGGTGCAGTAGGGTCAACTAAATGGGATCTAGACAGTCCCTGCCCTCTACCTGTGTAACCCATCTCAGAGTTGATTGAAGAGAAAAAGGGTGCCAATTTTAGGTCTCTGACTTAAGCTATTGTGTGAATATTTAGAGTATTGGTAGTTTGTGTGTGTGTGTGTGTGTGTGTGTGTGTGTGTGTGTGTGTGTCTGTGTCTGTGGTCAGTGCTTGTATGGAGGCCAGACACCAACTTGTGGGAACTGGTTCTCTTCTTCTACCACGTGGGTCCCATGGATAGAGCTCAGGTCCTCAAGCTTCCTTGCCGAGTCACCTCCCCAGCCCGATACTTGGATACTGCTATGGGGGAATTGAGAACACGCTGTGGGGTTATCTACTTCACACATGCTAGATTCGCTATCCCTATTCATCATTTTAAGAATGCCAAGCATACAAGGGAAAAAGCAGGGGTCCTTGAGAGCAACAGAGGCTTTCTCATCCAAAGCTCAGAGAGACGAGGTGTCAGATGAGTCGGTGGCTTCCTGAGTCCTTGTCTCCTGTATCCAAAGGGTGAAATTCACAGACCGCAGGGGATGAATATTAGGAAGGATTTATGATAGGCTCACAGGTGAGCACTGCTGGCAAGGAGAGCTCCTGCGTGGCAGGAGTGAGTTCCTGGAAGTGGTTTGCCATCCGACTGCTGGTCTGGAGGCCTCTTAAAGGATTTGTGGCAGACACTGGTGAGGCAAAGGGAGGCAAGATGGCCAGTCCGGTCACCAACAGTGTTTACCAGCTTCCCAACTTCAGTCACATCCTTCCATAGAGCATCTAGGCAGTGGTGCTCATCTAAGTGTGTAAAAGGAGAATAGAGATTAAAAATACCTCAGAGCAGGAACTCAAAGCCCCTTTCTGGCACTTTTGGACTCTGGCCAAGACAAAATCAAGGCTATTTCCTGCTTCCTATCTCTAAACTGCCAGACCAGTTTCTATCTCTTGTTCTCATCAAATGTCTGAGGATGGAGGGTGGAGGAAGACAGGATTAGAAACACAGGTCACATTAGCATTAACGTGGAGTACAACCCTAGGCAATGAGAGAACCGGCAAGAATAGACAGAGAGGAGAAAAGGCCCTGAACTTGAGCCCTGGGTCACATCAATATCCAAAGGCTGAGCTGAGGAGTCAGGGAAGGACTCCCAGGAGGAAGGAAGAACAGGCTACAGTCTCACTGTTCTTTGTAAATGAGGAATCAAGGGAGGAGACTGTTTTAAAGGGGAGGGAGTGGTCAAGGGCAACAGTGTCAGCTATTGTGGAAAGGTCAAGTCAGTTGAGAACTGATGAAGTGTCAGTGGGTTTGGCAAGCAGGAAGATGCTAGTGACCTTTCGAAGCCTGGCTGCCCTGATTGGGAAGGGATAGAGTTTGTGATGAATGAGGTGCCTGCTGAGAGCTTAGAGGGAAGATGGTAAAGTTGGTGACTGTGGTCTTTGGGCTCCTCTCCCATGATTGGAATAGTAAAGGGGGTTGGAGGTGGGGTCAAAGAAAAACTATGATGCTTTGGCACAGAGAGAACAAGGGTCGCCTTCGCCACCCATCATCCAGCCCAGTCCAGCCCAGTCCAGCCCAACCCAGCTCAGCAGAGACTGCATCAAAGCTACCCCAAAACAGTCTGGAGACTCACTGCTTCTTTCTACCCTGTCCCCATTACAGGAGAACTGCGGGGAGGGAGGCCAATAGCAGAACACAGTCCAACATTTCTGTCGCAATGCATGTGTTTTTCTATTCACCTAGAAACCCAGCCTGCCACTACTTTAATACCAAGAAGAAATAATCAATCTATTCATTTTATAAATCATTGTTTTTTTGGTTTGGGTATTTAATGTTAACCACCACCCTTTACCTTCACCCCCAAGCTTTTGGAAAGCCCCAATCGTGTTAATGAGATGCTTAAACAAATTTAACAGCATGACTAATTCTGCGGTCTCTAGTCACTAATGCCAACAAGAGATTTCTCTTTAGGAAAAAGTTCATTTGGTATGCACATTCATTTGCTGTCTAGTTATAGATAATGCAATTTATGGGCTATGAGGCAAGAATATCCCATTCTGACAATGGGCTGGTTGAGACTGCGATTGTTTAGTGCCTTTTATTTCCTTAGGCAAAGCAGTCCCTTAGAAAACTAAGGAACAAAAACACCGCGCTTGAATTCAGTTCCCAGCCTCATCCGCCGTACCCTCCGCCAAGAGCGAAGCTTGCCCTGGCTTGCCTTCTGCACTCTGCCCTGGAGAAACTGTTATTTCTAGACCTTTTTAGAGGTTAAACTGGTTAGTCAGAGGTATCTAAGTTCATTCCAAGTGTCTCCTCTCTTCACCATCGCTTCTGTGATTCTCCACTCCTCTCCATAAAGACAGAGAGAAAGAGGGATGGGGGTTGGGTTTGGGGGAGGAGAGGAAAAGAGAAAAGAGAAAAGAGAAAGGTAGATTTTTAAAAAATAGTGTCTATACACCTTAGTTTTGAAGACATAATATCAAGGTATTAAAGACGGAAAAGAGTAAGTTGTCATAAACTTCACTTGCCTGCTGGAATGTAAAGACGACAGTCTTTATTGCTATCTGAAGGCTCCCTGTCCCTGAACCCATTCTCTGTTCATTGCCTCTATCTCAACAGTTCCTCACTGTAAGGTCCAAAATGGGGGTCCAAAGTGGGCCCCCCAAATGGCAGTGCTGGTGCCAATGTCCTAAGCAGAAGAACTCTGACTGGAGAAACAGACGCCTAAGGGAGGAAGCTCCCCGTATTTGGGGAGGAAAGGGCTGAGACAGGGTTTCTTTCTTCCCTGGCTGTCCTGGAACTCACTCTGTAGACCAGGCTGGCCTCGAACTCACAGAGATCCACCTGCCTCTGCCTCCTGAGTGCTGGGATTGAAAGCTTGGTTCAAGAACCTTTATCGGCCCCAAAAGGCAATTACTGCAGGCAAAGCCTAACAGCGTGCATAAGCTCAACTCCCCCAACCCTACTGACTGTCATATAAAATCTGCTTGCTTTTACACCATTTTGCTTCTCACTACCCCCAACCCCTAGAGATAGTTTGATCCCCAATAAACTTTTCTTATTATCCACAGAGTGGTCCAGTTTGGTGGTTTCATCGTGCCCTCGCTTAGACTCACCATTCACGCTGTTGTTAATAATCATATCACATTGTTTTTCACTACCTCAAAGAAATAGAAGAGCTCTCTTCGACATCTTGGTATTTATAATCAGGGGTTTTTACACCTGAGGTCTCCTTGTTCCATGCCCTGGTACTCATTGTGCCACAGACTGTATAGCTGCCAAGTTGGGTTGGCAAGGAGACTGCACCAAGAAAAATCACATGTTCAAGGCCAACCTGGGTGCTTAATGAGGCTTAGTCCCAAAACACTACCTCCTCCTGCTGCTGCTCCTCCTCTTTCTCTTCTTCTCCCCCCAACTCCTTCTTCTTGAGACAGCGTCTCACTACGTAGCCCTGGCCAGCCTGGAACTATGTAGACCAGGCTGGCTTCAGACTCACAGAGATCCACCTACCTCTGCCTCCTGAGTTTTGAGATTAAAGATATGCGATATCATACTCAGCTCCTTTAACACAGTTTTAAAAATTATGTTGAAAATTATGGGAGACAATGAGGCCGGAGAGTTGGCTCAGAGGTTAAGAGCACTGTATATTCTTCCAGAGGATCCAGGTTCAAGTCCTAGCATCTACAATACAGCTCACAACCATGTGTAACTATAGTTCCAGGAAACCCAAGGGCACCAGTCACATATGTGGTACACAGACATACATGTAGGCAAAACACCCATATCCATAATAAAGTAATAAAAAATTATTGAAAGAAAATGCAAATGACACATTAGCATCAGTGTCACAGTTTGACATGTTCTCAAAGATATTCATCCTACACAAGGGACAAAGTATGAGAACTCCTGAGCGTGACTTCTGAGCAAGGCAAAGTCAGTGATTCCCACAGAGTAGGTTGTTCAATAACTTTTTTACTGGTGAAGAAATTAAGTTCAGATGTTGAGGCACTTGATGTCACACAAAAAGCAGAAACCCAACAAAATGGTTTCGAGAGTCCAAGTCAGTAGTGCTAGCCTGTCCTCTGTGGCTTTCTGTGGGTGCTCTCTCTCCACCAAGACGAAAGTCCCCAACCCTAGGGATCCTAGCCTGCTGCCAGATCCTCCAGGCGTTCTCTCCACCAGGGTGTCCTTGGAGGCTGCACGGGGTGAGGCAGATGGAGCAGGTGCTAGGCAGCTCAGTTCTGGGCTCCATTACAACTGGAACCCACTTGTAACAGAGGTGAGAAGGAATGCCAACTGGGTCAGACCATGTTACTGGCCATCTGCTGGTGGCCTGCCAGGTTCCCATCCAGGTTAAACAGGCAGAGAGGTAAAAGAGAGAAAGGAAAATGCCAGGGGACCCTACCAGGCCCTGTGCCTGGGAAAACAAGGGCACAGGAAGCAGAGTCAAAGGCCGGCATGGAGAGTCCTAGAAACGGGGTGTCCTGTGCAGGAGGCCGGGAAAAGGGAGGAACAGGTTGGACTTGGCCAGCTTGAAACCTTTGTACTGAAGGCAGCTGCTGTATCCTGGGGCAACAGCAAAGAGAATACACGTTAGACCTGGATTCCAGTCTCAGTCCTGACAACAGTTGACATTTACAACGTGGCGCCTGTGTGCCTGTGTCTTCCTTGTCTTTCTATTCTTGGCTCTGAAGAAACACTTTTCCTTAAATCTTCTCCACCTGCACAGATGATGTTGCAGATAATGTTGCAGATGACGTACCGGTCCTCAAGTCCTCTCTGGAGATGTGAGGCTTTCTTACTCTCTGACTCCTTACTTCTGTAAACAGTGCTTGTCCTCCTCCATTACTAAATGGTAGTCCCTGCAGGAGCTTCCCCAGTCAAGGCTTCCAAATGTCCTCTATTCTCCATTCTTTCTGTCTTTTCTCTTTGATGGGGTTTCTGCAGGATGAAAATTCCACAGATGAGTGCTGTGTCTTATGTGCTGTGACCCTGGGCACACTGCCTGGTCCCCAAACTCTGACATCCTCTCTTGTAACACGAATAATGATAATAACTTCACATGGTTATTGTAATGATTCCCAAGTAGTGTTGTTTTTTTATAAAACAGAGCTTTATGCGAAGCATGTCAGTGTATGCTTTTCTCACTCTAATTTGACTTCCTTCATTTATCATGAGGAGCACTGCTCCCAGCTAATCTATGTGACAAAAAGCGTTAACAATCTGTGCTGGCTACTTTTATGTCAACTTGACACAAGCTAACGTCATAGTAAAGAAGGAAACCCAATTAAGAAAATGCCTCCTTAAGGTCAGACTGCAGGCAAACCTGTAGGCCATTTTCTTAATTAGTGATTGATGGACAGGGCCCAGCCCATTGTGGGCTGGTAGTCCTGGGTTCTACAAGAAATCAGGCTGAGCAATCCATGGGGAGCAAGACAGTAAGCAGCACCTCTCTCCCATGGCCTCTGCATAGGCTCCTGCCTCCAGGTTCCTGTCCTGTTTGAGTGCCTGCCCTGACGTCCTTCAGTGATGAACAGTGCTGTTGAAGTGTAAGCTGAATAAACTCTTTCCTCCCAACTTGCTTTTCCGTCATGGTGTTTCATTGTAGCAGTGGAAAACCCAGCTTAGAAACAATCCCTTTTCTTTTCTTCCAGAGTCCTTAGTCTGGAAAGAGCATATACCCGGACTCGGCATTTTTAGCCATTTATTCATTCCATCCCAATTCTCCAACAGGTGTCACTGAGTCAGGAAGGAAAGACCAGGAATCCTAAAGGGACATGAGACAGAAGAGAAGCACTTCCATCTTGGAGTCTGGTTTACGTGGCTGAGACCAAATTGCTTGCAAAGGACTATAATTAGTTTCCTGAGAGAAATCTCACAAACAAGATTATGAGCCATGTTTACAGATGAAACATGTGCGGGAGTTGGATAATCTGCATTAAAAAGGTGTGGTGGTAGCCTTGGTAGATTCCTGGGACTTGCTGGCTAGCCAGCCTCGCCTGCCCTCCAAGGTCCAGACCAGTGAGAGATCTTGTCTCAAAATACATGGAAGATGGTGGCTGAGGAAGGATATCTGAGGCTATCCTCTGGCCTCAGCACAAATTCATACACTTGTACACATGCATCCACACACTGGTACACAGGCACACACACACCAAACAGGCTTTGACACCATAGCCCAAGTAGGATATGAATTCCTTTGACCTTTGTGACCTCTGCTTCTCGTATCAGCCTTTAAACATGGACGATATACCTCATATATAATTTTATAATCTTATATACTTATATACATTTTATAATCTTATTTACTAAAGAAAAGTTCTTTAAGTCAGATGTGAGAGAGTAAGCATGTAGTCCCAGGACTCAGGAAGGAAAGACAGGAAGACTACAAGTTCAGGGCCAGCCTGTATGTGACACTAACTCAAAAAAAGGTTTGATATGTGGGCATTTGGTTTAGTTGGCAGAATACTTGCCTAGCATGAACAAAGGAGATGTTTTAGGTCTCAAACATGGGACAGACTGCTGGCTGAGATACTTGTCTAACAAACGGAGGCAGAAGTTCAACATCCTCAACTTCACAGTGAGTTTGAGACCAGTATATCTCAAACCGTGTGTCGAAACCGTTGTGTGTGTGTGTGTGTGTTTATTAAAACACTACATGAAACCATGTGAGTATGTGTGCATGTGAGTATGTGTGTCGTGTCTGTGTGTCTGGTGTGTGTCTATTAAGACACTTAGATATGACTCTGATACTTTCTCTCTTGAGCTGCCCATGGGCACTGCGGTAATTTGAATGGGAATGGTCCCCATACATTTGAATACTTGGTCCCCAGTTTGGGAAAGATTGGGAAGTGTGGCCTTATTGGAGGAGGTATGTCAATGGGGTTGGGCTTTGAGGCTTCAAAAGTCCATGACATTCCCAGTTAGTCCTCTCTGCCTTCTGCTTGTGGATCAGATGTAAGCTCTCAGCTACTGCTCCAGCAACCATGCCTGCCTGCAGCTGCCATGGTCCCCATCATAGTGGTCATAGGCTCTCCCTCTGTAACCATGAGCTGTAAGTCTGGGTCTAAATTTAATTAATGCTTGCCCCTGACTGAGTATGGGCAGGAGATATCCAGGTAGGAGGCAGGAAATATCCAGACAGGAAACACGTAGGCGGGAGAGGCCAGGTGGAAAATATATCAGCATGTGTGCTCACCCCTGATTGGACCTGATGGGAAATACTTTGATGTCTGTGATTCATGCTCAAGCCACACAAGCTCAACTTAATTTTCTTTCTTTCTCTTTCTTTCTTTCTTTCTTTCTTTCTTTCTTTCTTTCTTTCTTTCTTTCTTTCTTTCTTTCTTCTTTCTTCCTTCCTTCCTTCCTTCCTTCCTTCCTTCCTTCCTTTCTTTCTTTTTTTGTTGTTCTTTTTTTGGTGGCACAGGGATGGGAGAGTGGCACAGGGAGGAATGGGAAGAGGGTATAATCGGGAAACATTGTATGAAACTCTATTGATTAATAAAAGTATTCTTTAAAAAATGAAAGAAAAAAAAAAGTCCCCACAAGCTACAGCTTGGGCCCATCATGGAGGAATCCCAAGGGGCACCTCCTCATGGTCCTGGCCAGCTTCCACCATTACTGGCTAGTATTAAAGGCTTGCTTGAAATTAAATTGAACTTTGTGACGATGTTTTTTTCTTGACTGATTTGGGATTTACAGAGCCCCAGAAAACTCTTTCTTCTATAAGTTGCCTTGGTCATGGTGTCTCATCATAGCAATAGAAAAGTAACTAAGAGCTGGGCAGGGGTGGCACACACCTTTAATCCCAGCACTCGGGAGGCAGAGGCAGGTGGATCTCTGTGAGTTCAAGGCCAGTCTGGTCTACAGAGTGAGCTCTAGGACAGCTAGGGCTACACAGAGAAACCCTGTCTGGAAAAACCGAAAAAAAAAGAAAGAAAGAACGAAAAGGAAAAAAGAAAGAGCAAAGGAAGAAAGAAAAGTAATTAAGGCAAGCACCTTGGATGTCTATAACTATCCTCTCTAACCTCTCTATCCTCCCTCTCTCTCTGTCTCTCTCTCTCAAAACCTTGCCTCATATAGACTCCTCCTGAAATTCTTGTCCATAGTATAAATTAAGAGTCTCAGTTTCACCAGAGTAGAAGTCTCTGGAAGGAAGTCCCGAGGGGAAACAGTCGTCCCTGTTGAGCTGTGTCTTCCATTGCCACTGCCATTGCTGTGTAGCACAGGCCGGCCTGGAACTGACAATCCTTCTGCCTCACCCTGCCACATACTCAGATTATAGGCCACTGTGGCTGACTCTATTGTGTTCATTTGAAAATGGAACAAATAACTTTCCCAAGGCTTCAAAAGCCAGAACTGGGGACAGTTCTTCTACACAGCAAATCTCATGCTCTTTCCACGAAAATTTAGTATTCTTTAAATGATCAAGAGCTAGGCCTCACTCTTCTTGCTTTCATTTCTTCTTTGTGTAGTTTTTCAAAAGAGAAATTATCCTAGCCTTCCTGAGAGAACGACTGACCCACATTAGCCCTTTAACCTGGGGGCATTTGCTGAGGTGCCCCCCCACCCCCAGCCCTCGGGTCTCCTGAGTTCCAGCACCTGGCTATGAGTTGATTCTTTCTGCTTAGTCCTCGACAGCCCTGTCTCTTGGATGTGGAGCCCTAAGTTGCAATCTGAATTGGCTGGGTCCTACCACTGTCTAGAGCAGTGGTTCTCATCCTGTGGGTCATTATCCTTTTAGGGGTCAAGAGACCCTTTCACAGGGGTCACCTAAGGCCATCTGCATATCAGATATTTACATTATGATTCAGAACAGTAGCAAACTTACAGTTATGGAATAGCAATGAAAATAATTTTATGGTTGGGGGTCACCACACATGAGGTATTAAAGATATTTAAAAAATTAAAACACACCTGTATTAAAGGGTCTCAGTGTTAGGAAGGTTGCTAGCCAATGGTCTAGAGGAATTCTGTTGAAAGTATTCTCAGAGAATCAAAAATTCAGCCTTCCCATCTTTCTCCTTCATATTTGGAAGGAACCTCATATTTTCCATTTTCTTAAAAACAAAACAAAAAAAACCCTTTATTTTTAGGTCTATTCTATTCTATTCTATTTATTTTAAGGCAGGGTTTCTCTGTGTAACAGTTGTCCTGGAACTTGCTTTGTAAACCAGGATGGCCTTGAATTCACAGAGATCCACTTGCTTCTGCCTCCTGAGTTCTGGGATCAAAGGTGTGTGCCACCACCACCAGGCAACTTTATTTTTAAGTTTATTTTTACTTTATGTGTATAAGGATTTTTTGCCCACATTACCTGTCTTTGCACCATGAATGTGGAGTTTTCACAGAGGCCGGAAGAGGGTGTCAGATCCTTTGGAATTGGAGTTATAGGCAGGTGATAGCTATTGTGTGAGTGCTGGGAACCTAACTTGGGTTCTCTCCAAGACAGCCAGTGCTCTTAACCACTGAGCCATCTCTCCAGCCTTGAACGAGTTACTTCTTGAATTACTAAATTCTAAATCTGTCACATGATATATTAATTCTAGACTCCATTGTCAATCCTTTTTCTGTAGAGAGCAGAACTCGTGTTAGTCCACTCTTTCCTTTGCTTCATTAACAAGCACAACCCACAATCTTGAAATAATACCTCTTTTCATATTTTTTCTACACTGATCTCTTTGCTAACCTAACCATGATCAGTTATTAACCATTTCCTTCTCTCATAAGCAACAAATACTGTGCAGAGGGAAAAAACTGCATAACATTACCATACATCAAACAAAAAGAAGGAAAAGATACCTGCAATTATGGAATCCTGTTGAGCACTAAGAGGAACAGCATTGAGACATAACTTGCCAATTAAAAAATTCATATTTGTATCATATGTATATTTTTTATACATTGGGTTTCAAATATTTAAAAATATTTAACAATTTTATTGTTTTTCAATAATAATAATTGTTATTATTTTGTGTGTGTGTGTGTGTGTGTGTGTGTGTGTGTGTGTGTTTGCGCACACGCACGCACACGCGCCATGCACACATAGAGGTCAGGGGACAACTTTGTAGAGCGAGTTCTCTCCTTCTACCTTTATGCACATTTAGGGATCTGTCTAACCGAGGTCACCAGGCTTATGTGTCAAGTGCCTTTACCTGTTGAGCCATCTCATCAACCCTACGCTGTGCTTTAAAAAACAGTCTGCCTTTTGTTTAAATATACTTTTCAGCACCTCTACTGGGAAATACCCAAAGTTAAATCTTTAAAAATATTTTTAAGGTTTTTGTCTCTTGATACTATGTGAGATGAGGATGAAGGAGCAAAATAAGATCATTTGTAGAATTTGCACCTTGGGTTGTGAGCTGTAAAGTAACAGGGCATCTGGTACAGGTGTGTGTGTATGCGCGCGCGCGCGCGGTGACACACCTGTAATCCCAGCACCTGGGCAGAAAGACAAAGTGTATCACGTCATTCTGCTCTGTGAAGAACCACAGAAGCCATTTTCAGGAAGGCCCCGTGACTAAAACATGACTGACTCTCTTTTATAAAGTAGGGCCAAGATGAGGATCCCCACGTCTTATTTCAGAGTATTGCTACCGAGATACAATCTGATGATGGGCTTCCGTGGGGAGCAGTCCTCCTGTGGAAGTCTGAATCTGTATGTGCACCATGTTCATGCAGGTAGCTGAGGCCAGAAGAGGGCATTAGATCCCTGGTGTTCAGGTGCCTGTGAGCTGCCCAATATGGGTGCTGGGAACTGAATTCAGGCCCTCTGGAAGATCACCAAGTACGCTTAATCATTGAGCCATTGCTCCGGCCCCCCAATCTCTCTACAAGACACCGACCCCATTTAGACAGGGTGTGTTACCATGACCAGCCCACTTCCCTAAGTGCTCTTGGAAGTGAGGACTTCAGCAGGAACAGGGGGAGACATAAACATCCAGACCATAGAAACAGTTGCTCATGTAGCCAAGTTACAGCAATTTGTATTATAACCCTGGCTCTGGGATCTGCACTGGAGGCCCTTGGGCAAATTGTTTTCTTCTTTTCCAGCTTTCGTGTATTTTCTTTAAAAAATAAAAATGAACTACAAGCCGGGTCGTGGTGGCGCACGCCTTTCATCCCAGCACTCAGGAGACAGAGGCAGGTGGATCTCTGTGAGTCTGAGGCCAGCCTGGCCTACAGAATGGATTCCAGGACAGCCAGAGTTACAACAGAGAAACCCTATCTGGAAAAAAACAAAAACAAAACAAAACAACACATATAGCGTGTGTGTCAGAGAACAACTTTTGGGAGTAGGGTTACTTCTCTATTAGATGGAACTGGGAGTCTGAAAGTCAGGCTTGTCGGAGAGCACTCTCACCCCTGAGTCACCAGCATCAGCCGTGGTTTCCTATAAAAGGCACTAATAGAACTTACGGAGAATTGTGGAAATGACTTGAGACAATGCAGGGGAAACTGATGTGTTAGAGCCTCAAGAATGCACTTCACACTATAGCCTAATGAATCCTTTCAGCAAACTTGAGAAACCCGTGTGTGTCAAGGGCTGTTCTGGAGCCAGGAGATGGAGTAAGTCATTTACGGTATTTGATACCGGGAAGATTAGACGTAGATGCTAACTTCAAAAAAATCTTCCACAGCGTTATGATGGGACGGGGTGGTCAGAGATGGCATGTAGTCATTTAGTGCAGAGAGAACAGTTTTTACCAGGCAGCAGGGTCAGGAATACTTTTATGAGGAAGGTAACCCTTGGGGTGAATAATGAAAGATGAACAGGTGTTTTACAGGCTGAGTAAGAGGAAGAACATTCCAGAAGAGGGCACAGCATAAAAAACAAGTGGCCGGAGGGGGAACTGCCTGTGAGGAACTCACAATGCTTGGAGGAGCTGGTGAGGTAGGCACTAGCTAAGATATTAGGACGTACACCTTTATTCTTTAGGAGGCTACCATGGGTCACAGCAAGAGGGATGACGTATAAACAATTCAGAGGCAACACAACCAATAAGAGCTGGAGGGATGGCTCAGTCGGTAGAGACACCTGCTGAGTCCCATACCCAGGAGAGAGAGGAGAGAGCCAGTCCCTGCAAGTTATCCTCTGACCTCTGTACTGAGCACAGGCCCCCACACAAATAAATAACTCAAAATTAATAAAGAAAGTAATGAGATGTTTCAGGAGCTTGAAACAAGGGCCCTTAAGCCAGGTCAGAGCAGGGGTGGGGGTGGAGGGTGGAGACAGAAGGGAGCCAAGTGGAAGGGAAACAATGGGAGAAAGGAGGAACCTAGGATAATTTTTTTCAACTTCTTTTTCTCCTTAGCATGACTAAGTGAATTGTGGTGACATTTACGTAAGACTAGAGAGAAAAATCAGCTGTCAGGAAAGCACACTTGTTTTAGACAGGTTGAATTTAAGGCCAGAGGGAATAGAGGTAGAAATGTCTGGTTAAGAAGCAGGCTGGTTTCTGGGCTGGAGAGATGGCTCAGTGATTAAGAGCACACACTGTTCTCGCAGAGGACAGGGAGTTTGATTCCTAGCACCTACAGTCCAGCATGATTGGGTGCTTCTGGACTCCGGGAGAGCTTGCACTCATGTGCATAAACAGACACAGACACATGCATGAAAAACATAACTTTAAAAAATATGTTTAAGAAAAAAAAAACTTTACTTCTGGTTTGGGCATGGGGATTAGATGGTTGATAGAATGCCTAGCATGAAGCCTGGGTTTGAGCCCCAGTGTACACCTGTAACCCCAGAGCTCAAGTGAAGGCATCCTGATAGGAAATGATGGAAATCTGTGAATTAGCATCACCTGGCTAGGAACTAAAAGCAACGGACGGCAGAACCCGATAGCCCACTTATTCACCCTATCCTTCCCTCAATACAAATAAATGAAGGATGGCTACTTAGGCACCTCAGCAGGCAAGAGGGCACTGAACAAAACATGGTTAGACATAAAGGACAGATCCAGGAATACAAATCTAGTCAGTCAGATCATGGAAGGAGAGGGTTGGAAAACACCCAGTGGTTTAGGCTCTCTCCACAGCCCTCAGGTAACCTGTATCAGTGTAGCCCCGGTGGAATATTAGCCACGGAAATTAGAATGACGCGGGAGCTTGCTGGATCAGGTGTTTTATTTTTCGGTTTCAAAACGTGTGAATGCAAAGTCCACGAGAGGAAATGCCCACGTAAAAGCAATCACTGCTCGGTCGGAGCTAGATGGAAACGTCTTCACTGCCAGTAAAGATGATTTGAAACGCTAGTTATAATTTTCGTTTTCTTTTCGTCCCAGAGCAGAAGACAGTTGACGACTGAGGTCTCTCTTAGAACTGCCCCTGCCCCTAATTTGAGCGGAGCGCTCACAGCGGACCGCAGCCAGGCTCCTTAGCTAGTTTCCTTTCCACGAAACCCTTTAGCCATAGGAAACGAGTAAAAGCAGAGCTCCCCGAGCTTCACCTCTTTTACAGATTGGCAACCGAGCAGTTCATCCCAGCAGCTCAGAATAAACCATCCCTGGCACCGGTGCTCGGAGAGCGGCTCTGGGGTGCGAAGCGCAGCCTCGCTCTGTTGAAGCCGGGTAGTGTCTTGGGCTACTGGCTCCGGTCTTAGCTCCGGAGGCGGCCTGCGGGGGCTACAGGCGCCCGGAGCAAGGGAAGCCGAGGGAAAGCGGAGCCAGGACGCGCTCCCCGGGAGGGAGCCACTCGGCCCCGGCTTCCCCCAGGTTCCTGGCGAGCCCAGCCCCACGGGGAGGCTGCCTATCTCCCTGCCGCCACCGCCCGGTGCCCGTGACCACCCGGCGGCCGCTTTCGGTTCCGCGCCTTATAAGGCCTGGCACGGGGGTCACGTGCGTCCCGGGCCGCCCGCCGGGAGGGGCAGCGGGAGGAGGGGGAGTGGAGGGGGGGAGTCGGGGGCGGAGACAGGAGCGAGGGGCGGATTCTGCGGCCGTGGGAGGAGGCGGCGGCGGCGGCTCGGGGAGCCGAGCGCTCGCGGCCGCGCCAGGGAGCGGGACGCAGGCGGCTGCGGAGGCGGAGGAAGGGACCGGCGCGGGGGCGGGCGAGCGCGGCGGAAGCCGGAGAGCGCGGGAGGGCCGGTGGCTGGCCCCGGGCGGGAGCCGGGGCGTCAGCGACAGCGATCGCGGCGAGGGAGGCGCAGGCGGCGGCGGCGGCGGCGGCGGCGGGGGCCCGTGTCCGTGCGCCCCGGCGGCCAGCGGGCGCGGGCCGGCGCGATGGAGCCGCAGCACGTGCGCCCCGCGCTCGGAGCCCGCAGCCCGGCCTGGGAGGAACCGGTGGGTACCGCGCCCGCGCCCACTCCTCCCGCTTGTCTTTGCTACCCGCTTCCCCCCCCCCCCCCCGGTCCGGGTTCCGTTCAGGAAGCGGTCCGGGATGAGGTCTCCAGCTGCTTCCCAGCCGGGGCAGCGCTTCCTCCGGCGCCCGGGCTCCTCCTCGCGCGCCACCCGGAGCGCCTTTGTCCGGTCGGTTGGAGCTCTTCCCGGAGGGGCCTCTGGCGACGGTCCTTGGAGGACCGTTTCCGCGCTTCATCCGCTTCCCAACTTTGCGCTTCATCCCCGAGTGTGGAGTGCGGCGCGGAGGCCCTAGGGGAGGAGGCGGCGGGGTCCCGCGGTCAGCGGGTGGCGCCGGGAGAAGCCGGGGCTCACCTCTTGGCCGCGCCCTGGCAGTCACCTGGGCGCGCAGGTTCTCGGGGACCGCAGCCTGGGAAGGCAGGCGGCTGTTTGGAGCCCAGAGCCACGCCTCCGACTCGGGTCGGCCGCGCTGGGGGGGTCCGGGTACTTGGCCCGGGATCCAGCCACGAGCTAAGTTCGCTGAGCCTGGATCTCACAGCACACGCCACGCGGAGGTTGAGTCATTTTAGGGGCCCAGAGTAGTGCGTGTGCTGTATGTGTGAAGATGAGGAGAGTCGGGGTCTTTGGAATTGCTCCCTAAACTCCTTTAACTTATTTCTTGTATCTCAAACGGGACCCTCTGGAATCCGTCCTGGGGGTTTCTCCCAGGGGTCCTTGTCTCTCGCAGACCCCTGTAATCTTGAGTGGGCAATGAATTTTGGCTCTAGATGCCCTGTCTGCGTAGCTCCTACTCCTTTTTGGTTGACATTGTGAACCTGTTTCAAAAGCTTGGTTCGAAATTTCTGGCTTCATCCGAGCTGTGGTGCTGTTCCAGTGATGTTTTCCCAGGAACTTCCTGAGTCTGCTCAGGCGAGCCCTTTGCCTGTTTGAGACCTTGTGGGTCAGATGCTAGGCTTGCTTCTCCTTTTCTGACCCATAGGCTTCCACCCGTTTGCCAGGGTATGTTTCTCTGCTTCTTGCTTCCTGACCTTTCAGGAGTGTCCTTCGACTTTGATCCATCTGCAGCTGGTTTTGCTTTTGTGAATTTGCACATTAGGTAGCCCATCTGCTCATGTTCTGTTGGATCATCATGAGGGAGTAAAACTATTCTTGGTTAAAAATACAATTCAGTTTTGACATTTAAGATCATTGGGAATTAAAGCCAGTGACCTACTTTGAACTTTACTATATGAAGCCCTATCAGACCACAGCAGTCACAATGGGAAACCCCGAGTTATGTGTAGTGTTTTTGGGGTGCTGAATGTCAGAACTACTTTACAGTTAGAAAATTAGAGACTCCCGTTCTCTCCTCAAGAGTGGTGAGAACCATATTCAGTATTACTGCCTCCCCCTCTCGTGAACCCATGAACTTTTAAAACTAAAATCTTAGCAGATATGTGAGATCCAGCGGTGATTGTAGCTAGACTCTGGAATTCTTTTATTTAAAAAAAAAAGTAGGCATATTTAAATGGCTAAGGCATTTTATTTGTTCGGCACATACTTCTATCCAACACCTATCGTGTTCTGTGATGGTTGGGTAAAGCTGTTAACACCCAGACAAGTTTTGTCCCCAGGAAGCTTACATCTTAGAGGTAGAATGAACTCTATTCAAGTATGTGTCGTAAAACGTTTCTCATTAGTGATTTTATTCTGAACCTTGTGTAATGACTACAACGTTTAAGCATTTTTCAGAGGGAATCTTTATATAATTCCTTAGGAAAGTTGAGTTACTTGCGTTACTAAACAACAACAACATCAACAAAACATACCCAAGAGTAAGGGAGAATGCACTAGAGGGAAAATGTTAAATATTTCTGGCTTGTGGAGAAAAGGGGTTGACATCAACTTTATATGTTTTGAAGGAACACTGGGCCCATTGGTTTTGTTTCTTTGTATTTAGGACACAGTCTAACGCTGTGCTCTGGTCTGTTTTGGGATTTACTAGGTAGCCCTGGAACTCCCTGTCATGTTCCTGCCTTGGCAATACTTGGCTTCCAGGCATCGTGAAGTTCTCAATCATCAGGGTTTTTTTTTTTTTTTTTTTTTTTTTTTTTTTTAAACTTTGTTTAGTTCAGTCTGAATGAAGTGAATTCTGGCTTCCTTCAAAATGAACCTATATGACACACAGTCACGCAACACACTGTATACTTAGAAAACTAATTGCTAACGTCTATAACCTTAAAGGAACCACTGCCTTGCACACACACACACACACACACACACACACACTACACAGAGGTCTAAACATACTTAGTGGAATCACGGGTTTCGTGAAGTCCAGTCAGTCACGTGTGCTCAGAGACTCTCCGGTTGAGAATGAATGAATACCTCTTTTCCCCCATTGCTTCCTGGTAGGTATTGCAGAACCAGCAACTGGTGTATGCTCTGGCTACCACAGGTGGAGCCCCAGCTGCCTTGCCTTCCCTACCAAGATACGTTTATCCTCTGAGCCAAAATAAATCCTTACTCTCTTAAAACAAAATGAAACAACAGCAAAGAAAACAAACCTGTTTTCACTTGAATTCCAACTCTGAGTTCTTTAAAATCTTCTTACAATTTTAATGTAGGCAATTTAATATTTTACTATACAAGCTTGCAAATTTACATTTATAAAAAGGACCTAAGTGTTAAATACGTGGGATTACTATTATTATGGCATGTCAGAATTTGTTTTCTCCTTTTTGTTTCCTGATGGAGTCTAAACCTTGATGATATGATTTCTACTATTTAAACAGCAAAGCAAAGGATTTCCTGGAGATTAATGTGGCTATCTGAAACAAACAAACAAACAAACAAAACTACAGTACTTCTTGGCTAAAGTATACCCATAAAGTATAAGGGATTTTCTGGGACTTGAGGACAGTTTTTCTGTGAGTGGTGAAATTAAGTCATTTAGTTAAATCAGAACATTTGGATACATTATTAGCTTTATTTAGCATGACTCTCGTTAAGTATGAAGCCTAAAGAAGATGTATGCTAGCATTTCATTTCCTCTATTTTTGTTTGTTTTGATGCTAGCTCTGTGATATAGTCATGTGTTGGTGAAAATATAGGCATAAATTAAATTTCAAATAAAGAACTATGTGGGGAACTGGGCTTGGTACTGCATTCCTATAATCACAGCAATCAGATGAGGAAGGGTGACCCAGACTTTGGGCCTGCATGGGCTACATATTGAGCCCCCATATCAAAAAACCAAGTAAAGAAACTAATTGAGGGCTGGGATGTAGCTCTGTGATAGAGAACATGCTTGCCTATGCAATGCTCTGGCCTTGTCCCTAGCGTCACTAAAATCAACAAATAAATAAGCAGTAAGTATTTTGCTGTAGGGAATGAGCAGGTAGAAAGACATTTAGCAAAGCAGTCCTTAGTCTTGGGTGGGAGAGGGTGGCAGATAAGTAATTAGAATTCTAGCTCAATTTTAAAATGTAGAAGTATTTACAAAATACCTTATCACGGAGGCAACCTTGAATATGCCTCATTCCCTAAAATTGATGTTTATTTCCAAATGGTTTTATACCAGTTAGCATTACCAGTTAATGCTGTACCAGTTAACAATCCAGAATTCATGGACACTTAGAAAGGGAAGGGTTTCAAAGCAAAAAGGCCAAACAAGAGGTTGTATAGTTGTACTTTATGCTAGGATGATGAGAGGTTTTTGCCTTGTGTGCAAGGATGACAGAATGTTCCTGTAATTGACAGCAGCATTGCTCTTGCAATGTTTGTTATCCCAGTAACAATAAGACAATCTCAACAGGGTGAACTTTTGGATGTTAGATTCTGAATATGTAACAAATAGTGTATTGTGGAATAGCTCCACACTGCGGTCATGGCAGCAACCCTGTGCTTGTTCAGTCTGCAGAGTCTCTGGGTTCTGTACTCATCAGGAACAGGAGTCTAGAACGTGGTTTCTAAAGTACCCACTTGCGTTTTTCAGTGTGTGACATGTAACCCTCCTCGCGTTATATCATAATTTGAATATAAGACCATAGAACATGGGATTAAACACTTCAAGTGATTATCAATCCTGCTTGTTATTAGTAGTTGATTAATTCAAAATACCTCTGCAGATAGTAGTATAGTGTTCATAAAGGTTTAATCAACATGATATTTGGCTTTGGCTTATGTCTCTTTGGTCCTTTTTTTTTTTTAATGGAGTATGACACCTTATTAAGTAGAAAACCAATTAGTAGTCAGTTTCACTCATTTCCATTTAATCCTGACTGTGACATCTATAGAGTGGCCAAGAATTTTTGTTGGTGTCATTTTTTTTGGAGACAAGGTCTTGGCTGTGTATCCCTGTGGGCTGGTGACGCACTATGTAACCCAGGCTGGCTTCAAGCATGGGCAGTCTTCCTGCCTCAGCCTCCCATATACTAGTTTTCAATACCGTTGGCGATATGTTTTCTATGCAGAGTTCTGATAGTAACAGCAGTAGAAGAAAACACATAAGCAGCATCGAAGAAAGTATTTGAAAAATCTAGAACACCAAGGAAAAGGTCAAGCAACTTTTTATAAATCAAATAAGGCATTATGCCATACATTTGAAATTTCAGTAGCCATTTTGAGATACAGAGGCAGGAGAACTGCCTCGAGTTCAAATTCAGATTTGGCTAAGTAATGAGCTCCTGGACAGCCTGAGGTGTGCTTTGAGACTATCTCAAAACAAACAAACAAACTAAACAAAAAACAGGTGAAGTGCATTTCAGTTAGATTAGACCTCCTTTTTGGACATTTATCCCTAGGACCAAGAAGCAGTTAGTAGGTTGGATATTATTTTAAATTGGGGATTCCTTGAAAGTTTCTCAGAAGAGATGGTTTTCCACCAGGGTTTTTCCCTGAGCTGCCTTTTGTGGGAAATGAGGCAGCATTCCTTCTTTTGTCTACACTGTTTTCATCCTGGGCTTCCTCTACAGCTGCAGATGTGGCAGAGCTGCAGTTCTTAACTTAGCTGGCGCAGGCTTAGATTGGCTTTGCTTTCAAAGCTTTAGAAACTTGCTACTTAATTCTATACAGAGCAGAGCTAGCTGGAAGGCTAAGTTTTTATAAGTAACAAATACCCACACTTTGAGGAATTAATTGCCTAGCTCCAAGATTTGAAGCTGCTTTAAAGCGTCTTCAGGCAATCAGCATCCTTTCAAAGAGTGAGAAATGTAATCCATCCTCTTCCGAGGATCACTAAATAGGCATGGGCGTTAAACTACCTTGCCTGGATTCTGGAAAATGTTGCTGTATAAAAACTTGAAAGGTTAATGTGTAGATTGAAGTACATGATAATGGACAAACTGACCTTTAGTTATATATGGTGTGGTGAAGAGAACATTAGAATCATAATCACGTGGTTTTTTTTTACCCCTTTGGGCTCTCAGTGTCTTTATGTTAAAAAGAAAGTCTGAACTATGTTCTTTTTTAAAGACTTTTTACTAGGAGTCTTTGTTGCCAAATCAAATTGACAAATTTGGCAAATAATGTGGCCAAAGCCACATTAGACTATGACCAAATAGCTAGAGCAGCATAAAGGTCATTAAAAGGGCATAATTTTGTTTTTGCTGTGATGAGCCCTGTGTACAGGAGGCAAGAACTCGAGCACTGAGTTACATCTCAGCCAAGGCCGTTATTTAATGTTATTTTCTCTTAAAGGTTTCCTCCCAGCAGCATGTTCTTGTAGATACAGAATTTCATATTATAGGGCCATAAGAACTCTTGAAGTCCATTTCACCCCACTTCTTTATTTCCTACAGGAAATAACTGAAGCCTGAGAGGTTGTCTTTGTGTTCATGTACCATGGCAGCACTCCCTTATGCCGGAGGATTGAAATGCATTTCACATTTTAGTATAGTTAAAATCTCTTCTTAGAGCTGGCAGCTTTAACGCTGAGCTGAATCATTGTTGGGGCTAAGGTTGCACCTAGGAAAAAAAGCAAAACCTGGAATTTTAGTTTCGAGGAACTTTCAAGGTCACGCCAACTGACAAAATAGGAAAGGAATGAGTATCTAAGGGAGAGGGCTTAAAAGATTGCTCTATCAAGGAGAGCTCCCAGAGTTGGCTAGGGACTTCTTACTTAACTGGAAAAACACAGCTAACAACAGTGTGAAATTCTCTTTGGTTAACAACAGCAGACACGTTCTTTTAGTCTCTTCTCCCTCAGCCTTCCCTATAGGATTTTTTGAGGTTGAGTGCTCTAACCCTGCTGCGGTGCATAAGTAGCTGGTTAGGGACTCTGAGGCTACAGCCTGGGTTCCCTTTCCTCGGGTTCTGGTTTGGACTAGGGAGTCTCTCTCTCTCTCTCTCTCTCTCTCTCTCTCTCTCTCACTCTCTCTCACTCACTCTCTCTCTCTCTCATGTGTATGTATACATCTTTTTTCTTTGCTTAGTACTTTGTTCACGTGGCTGGACGCATTCTTCCAGGCATTCTGGATGAGCGCTTCAGCGTAGACATTTATTTCTGCATATTGTCGTCTTAGGCTGCGTGTCCTCTCTTGTTTCTGCGCGCTCTCCACGCCCTTCCCAGCTTCCTGTTAGCCAAAGGGAATCGCTCTTTCTGAACGAAAAGTTCTCAGAGTGGAGCTGAACCTCCCGGAAAATGCTCTTCTCTTCGGTACGCGCCGGATGGGGGTGGGCCCGAAACTAAACACCACCGTAGAGGAGGCGAAAGGACCTGGACTCCCAGGTAGAGGCGGGAGAGGTAAGGTCCTCGCAGTGGTGCTGAGGATCCGAAGACCTGACCACCTCCTTGAGCAGAGGGAACTTTTACTCAGCTGGAACGGTGGCGTGTGTGGAGAGATTCGGGGTCCAGGGGTGCACCCCAGGGCGTAGGTAGAAGCTCCGTGCCCCCTCACCCCCATCCCGAGAGCCTTCCCCTCACTCCTGATGCTTAGAACCTGGGGAGGAGCATCGCTACAGCCTGACCTGCTGCGGTGCGCTCCTGCCATCCCGGCCCTCTGTTCCCTCTGAGGCCCCCCCAGACCCTGGAAGGAGCAAGAGCGAGGTTGTCCGAGCCGTATTGCGACCTCAGTCCTCTCATTCCAGTGATGGTCAGCAACCCCAGAACATCCCAAGGCTGGGTGCGCAGGCGTGAAGTGCACAGAGGGACCCGGTGGCTTTGGGATGGGCTGCCACAGCACTTGCGGCGTGTGGTCCCCGGTGCCCTGCGCCGCACGGCGGGGACCGCGGAAGATGGCGCCAGCTAGGCGAGGGGCTCGGACGCTCGGGCAGAGCCCAGCGGCTGACCGCAGCCCCTTGGGGCGTTGCTGTGTCCCTGCAGGAGTCGGAGAGGATGGCAGGGGCGGGCAGCCAGCACCACCCTCCGGGCGTCGCGGGAGGAGCGGCCGCTGGGGCCGGCGCGGTCTCCCCCACCGCTGCGGGACCCGGAGAGGATTCGTCTGACAGTGAAGCGGAGCAGGAGGGACCCCAGAAACTGATCCGCAAAGTGTCCACTTCAGGACAGATCCGGACCAAGGTGAGCCTGGGTCGGGGACTGCTGGAGGGCGGTGGGTGGAGGGATCCACACGGAGAGGTCCCGGGAACCAGGATCTGGAGGAGGGACGCGGGGGCGTGGCCTGGACGGGCGTGGCCTCACTTGGGGGTTGGACCCGGCGCCAGGGATTCCTGCCTGGGGACTGGAGATGACCTGAGTGGGTTCCAGAACGCTGGGCTAGCAGAGTCAGAGCAAGCGGCTTGACTGGAGCGTGGGGCAGAGTTGAAGCTCCGCTGCGAGGTTCCACTTCAGGAACTTAGAGCGAGTTTTTGGTTTTTCACTCCCTGGGCTGCTCGCCCTGGAAGACCTGAGGAAGCTATTTTGCATCCGCCACCTTGCACGCGTTCTGCTCCTCTCCGGGTGCAGTTTGAGAGGACACCAGTCAGTTTCTCTGGTGTGCAGTGAGGACAGGCTGGCTAGGCTCTGTGTCGCAGGTTCCCGCTGAGTGTAGAGCACAGATTGCACGTCCGTGGTGGTTCATCACAAGTTAGCTCTTCAGGTTCTGTGCAGAGTGTGGTGGTGCTTTTGTGGAGTTGTGCTGACCAGTCTCACAGTTGAGCTTTCATGTGATGATGAACAAGGCAGGGGCTACTGCATATTTAACTGATTTATATATTCTAAAGTTCATCTTAGTTTCAAAGTCTTAACACCCAGTCTGTTGTCAGTGAAGGATTTAAAGGAGGAATTTGAGTAGGAAATAGATAAAATCATTGGATGCTCTTTTTAATAATATATTTACACAAGTTAACTCATTGTACAGTTATTTTCATGAAAATTAGCTTATTAGCTTCCTAAGGCTTTTGGAAGTCTTACAATGGAAACAGTTTTACTGTATGCCTGTGGATTAGTGTTTGTTTTAGTGTCAGGCTGACTTCTAAAATTAAGGAGGTGCACATTTGACAATGGCTGTAAAGATACATTTACTATAGAGTCAAGGATTGCTTCAGCTGTTAGTTTACTTTCACATCTTGGAATGGTTTTCAAGATTTTGAAAAGATGGTTTTTGAGTTTTATAGCATTTCTTATATTTTGGGATTTAGAGTATTTTCTGAAGATTAGAGCTAACTAGTATAGAGACTTTACTAACAATGTTTTTAACATTTGAAATCTTTTTTAATGTTTTAATTTTTATTTATTTTTATTTCATGTGCATTGGTGTTTTGCCTGCATGTGTGTCTGTGTGAGGGCGTCGGATCCTCTGAAACTGGAGTTATAGACAGTTGTGAGCTGCCATGTGGGTGCTAGGAATTGAACCCAGGTCTTCTGAAAGAGCAGCCAGTACTCTTAACCACTGAGCCATCTCTCCAGCCTCAACATTTGAAATCTTAATCTAAAACAAACAAAAAAAAAACAAACTCCCCAAAAGCCATAAAACTGGGTTAATGAGAAAAAATGGCAGATTTCAAAATTGGCAACCATATACTCATAAGAAATTCCATGCATATTAATATCAAGATTGGCTAGTAAGGTTTATGCCATTTGAGAGAAAATTTAGGGATAGTTATAAATTGGACTGAGTAAAGTTAAACAATGAAGTTGTTGGGAAGTACTACTAAAATTTGTAGGTTTAATGAACTTGAGGTCATAGCTATGATTGTATTGTTTAATTTTGGGATAAAACATGTTTATGAAAACTAAAATAATATTTGTTTTTTGTTTTCTGTTTGACTTTCTGATAAACATTTGCCACAATTATGGCTAATTACCAAGCTTTGGGATACTGCTTCTGATGTTCATTCATAACAGAATGTTAGAAAATCTGCATTTTATACTTGCTCACATGTCAATGTTCATATAAAATGTTTTTGTATATAGACATCTGAGGCCAGAGCATTAAGTTGCTGAGATTAGTGAGCCTCAGCCTCACACCCCAGTCCCTGCAATCCAGATTGTAACGTGTGCTGTAAACTTCCTCAGTGTGGCTCTTACCGCATACACTGTTTCTGAGGGAAGAGGATGAGGTCAGTGGGGGAGTTTATACAAGTAGAACTATTAATGGCAACTATGGGTTCCTAGGCTTTGGGTATAATCCAGGTAAGAAGAGAGGTACCCTTAGAAGGATGTAAATATTCTCTCATCTTTCCCGCAGGTGTGTACGATGGGAGAGGCTGGAGGAAGGGCTCAGGCCCCAGATCTAGCTCAAAGCTTAGTTTTTTTTGAGATAACACAAACAGTTCTTGCTCACATATCCCAAAGATGCACCAAAAGCCACTGAGTATTATGGGTTGGGATTACTAGTTACTTTAGTTCTTCCTTCACACATTTGCACACACATACATGCTTACATATAGATGTGTAAATATGCTCCTGATCAAGTATTTACATGTAGGTGGACATATGCAGGAAGCTGAGAGCTCACATGCTGAACTGAAACCATGAAGCAGAGAGAGTGAACTGGAAGTGGCATGAAGCTTTAAACTCTCGAACCCCGCCCCCAGTGACTACTTCCTCCAGAAAGGCCAAACCTCCTAGACCTCAAATAATGCTACCAAACAAAGACTGAGTATGCAAATTCTGGAGACTGGGGGACATTCTCATTCAGACCACTACATTGTGTTTGAAAAAAGCCAGACAGAGACAGGAGGGTCTCTGGAGGATTTGCTGGCCAGGCCAATCAAATCCAATCAAGTTCTAGGTTCCGGGAGCAGCCCTGCCTCAACAATTAAAGAAGGTGATTAAAAGAAGACAATTGGCCTGGAGCTTCTCACATATGCACAGATACTCACAAATATCTTTCCGTGAATGGCTGCATAGTTGCTAAATCCTTGTAATGTTTCATATGTGAATATTATCATTGAAACAAAGCAAGCAGTAACTTTTTGTTCCTTTTAAGGTTCTCAGGATCATGAAGCTGTTTGGCAGGCAGTTTAGATGGAAGAACAGCAGTCTGGGCTGGGCAAGGAGCTCACTGGAGAGTACTAGCTAGCATGCATAAAGCCCTGGGTTTGATTCCCAGCACTGCATAGAAACAAGATGTGGTGGCATGCACTTGCATTTCTAGTACTTGGGAGATAGAGGCAGGGGAATCAGGAGTTCGAGGCCATCCTCATTTACATAGGGAGTTCCAGGACTACCTGGGCTACATGAGACCATGTCTTAAAACCAACCAAACAAAAAAGGCTGGAGTTTAAGTAATTAAACTTTTGAAGCGTCCTGTTGTAAATACTTAATGTTTTAAATGATTTGAGTGTTAAAATAGACAGTAAGTTACTTGAGACAGTTAAAAAAAGTATCTAGACTTTTTTTTGAGACAAGGTTTCTCTGTAACCCTGACTGACCTGGAACTCTCTTTGTAGACCAGGCTGGCCTTGAACAAACTCAGAGATCCATCTGCCTCTGCCTCCTGAGTGCTGGATTAAAGGCATGCTCCACCACCGCCCAGGTTAGACAGCTGGCAATAGGTATGCCTGAGAAGGCTGAGGCAGGAGGATGGTAAATTTGAGCATAGCCTGGCCTACATTGTAAGACCCTATCTCAAAACAACAACAATACATGCATAGAGTCAGACGTACTAACAGTGCAGGAGACTATACAGGGAGGGGATCATAGCCATGAAAGTAAACCTCATCTCATCCCAACTTGGTTTCCCTCTCAGGGGCATAGGGGGGTTTCTTGGATGCTTCCAGAAAATTCCTACGCACTTACAAGTGTTGTAATATATATATATATAATTTATAATATGTATATATACATAAATATATACCATGCATATGTAGTAATACATTTAGATATTTCTCTAAGATAGCCAAATATCATGGCATACACCTATAATCCCAGCACTGCGACAGCTGAGGCAGGAGGATTGCCTCAAGATCAAAGCTAGCTTGGGTGGCATAATGAGACCCTGTCTCAAAAAATAGACACATAGAAAATATCATATTCATATCATATTTATATTCATAGACATTCATACATATAAATATATTGTGTATAAGCATATATATTGCACATATAAATATATAGGTATGTCTAAAAACTGCTACTGGGGCTATTCTGTAACTGTCTTCTGTGCATTTACTTCATTCTTTTTAGTGATGGCAGGCCATTGAGTTGAACTGTACAAAGCTGAGCAAGTGTAGGAAGTTCTGTTTGATTGTACCTAACACGGTATGTGATCAGCTCTTTGATGGAAGGAAATGGGTGGTTTTAGGACAGTACCCAATCTCAAATCTCAGCTTTTTTTTTTTTTTTTTTTAAGTGCATATGCTGACTTTTTATGTAAAGAATAGGACTTGTGTTTGTGTGTGTGTGTGTATGTGAGAGAGAGAGAGAGAGAGAGAGAGAGAGAGAGAGAGAGAGAGAAAAAGGAGAGGGGGGAGAGAGAGAGAAAAGTTCTGATGATGGAACCCCACATGAGCTAGGCATTAGCCCTGCCCCAGTCCAAGAGTAAGAATGTGCTAAAGGCGAATGTGGTCTAACAGGGATCTCTATGTGCTAGTGCCCTCCTCACACACCCCCCACCCTCTTACCACCCCCCCACCCCCCCTCACCCCTTTACCCCCCACCCCCACCCCCCACTGCATGTATGGTTTTGTTTCCTTTCCCTTTTCCATTTTCCTCCATGGTTTTCTTAGTACATCTTTTGTCCTCTTTACTGAATCCTTTCTCTATTTTCCACCCTCATCTTTTCTATCAGCTGAGAGGAACTTCAGATAGTTATATTTAGGTTCCCATGTACTCAACAGATCATTTTGCATCCAACTTAATTTCCCAAAGGCAAAAAAGCTGCATGAATGAAAGTGATGTTGGTGTGGAGAGCCAAAGGGGAGCAGTAAGGTTCCCGTTTCTTCTGGTTTCTTCTGCTGCCTCTTGACCCTTCCCTATTGTTCCCTGTGGGGTGGAGTTCCCATTTAGACATGGCATTTCACAGGTGTTTCATAGATGGTCTGAAATGACATCGATATAAACTCTGAGCAGTTAGGTTTTGAACATGAGGAAGACCCGTGTGTGCCTTTTGTTGGTATGTGAGCACAGTAATCTTTCATTTTGCAGCCATGGCCAGAGGTTGCTTTTGCTCAGCTTTCGGGCTAGCATGATTAGCTGTCATACGGTGGTGCAAACAGATGAGAACTGTCTCAGTGACTTTGAGTCATTGAACTATCTCGGCCAAGGTCAGGAAGCATGTGTGTCAAAAATATCTCCTGATTAGGTAATTGGGCTCTCATTTTGTTTGACATTTATATGTATTCGTATATTAATTCTGGCTATAAGTTATTCTCTCGATTTGGCAAAAAAAAAAAAAAAAAGTACCTAAGCACAGAATAGAGTCAGCTGATGAGTATCTTGGTCTTAATTTATCATGAAAGTTTTATCATAAATAAACTTCTGCAACTTTATGGTGAGACAGTGTGGATTTTTGTTTTTCTTTGCTTTATGAGATACAGTTTATGCAATTAAAATGTTGTCTGGTGTGGGAGCACGCACCCTTAATCCCAGCAATTGGGAGGAAGAGGCAGGTAGATCTCTGTGAGTTTGAGGCCAGCCTGGTCTATGTTGCAAGTTCCAGGCCAGCCTGGCTACATAGTCAGACCCTGCCCCAAAAAAACAAAACAAAACAACAAAACAAACAAACAAACAAAAAACACTTTACCATCCAAAAAATGTTGTTATTATTTTAACCATGATCTCTAGGTGGAAGTGACCAGGGGGCACATGCTCACTGTTTTTCAAATTGTAAGTGGAAGTGCCTTGGGAGGTCATGGTAGTTTCTGTCCAGTGTTTTAAAATAGAAACAATAAATCCGAAGATGCCATTAACAATCCTCACCCCTGTTCTGGGTGGAAACGCTGGAATCAAGTAATGATCCAAATAAGACCAAGTGAGAGAAGTCAGGATAACATGCTGCACACAGGTTCGCCGTTGTGAAATGGGAGGCAAAGAGGAATCTACATTTTGACCAGTTCTACTTTTCTAAAGATCAAAGCGCTAAGGATGTTAGTGTTGAGCTGTTAGGGCTCCCTCAGCTCAGAGAATGATGGACCAGGGAGGGAGGTGGGAGCCTGGTGGAGTGATGTTGGTCAGAGGGTACAATATTTCAGCCAGACTGGCTGGGTAAGCCCTGGACTACAGAATACACTCTATTGTAACTATCATGGTGATTGTAGTTAATAATAGTTATTATATACTCGAAACTTGGTATACGTTAGAGAACGCTTAAATGTTCCCACTACAAAAATTCAGATTTCATGCTAAGTAATTCAATCATTTCACACTGTTGCACATATAAAAATATCATGTCATGATGTAAATATGTGCGGTTTATTTCCTTGTTTGTTTGGTGCTGGGAATTGAATCTAGGGCCTTGAGCATGCTAAGAGTTGTAGTTAGGGTTGCTGTTGCTCTAATGAAACACCGTGATTGAAAGCACGTTGGGGAGGAAACGGTTTATTTGGCCTATGCTTCCACATCCATAGTCCATCACTAAAGGAAGTCGTGGAAAGAGCTCAAGCAGGGCAGGAGCCTGGAGGCAGGAGCTGATGCAGAGGCCATGGAGGGGTACTGCTTACTGGCTTTCTCATCATGGCTTACTCAGCCTGTTCTCTTACAGATCCCAGGACCACCAGCCCAGGGATGGGCCCACCCACAATGGATTGGACCCCTCTATATCAATCACTAATAAAGGAAATGCTCTACATTCTCAGCCTGTGGGTTGAGACCCCTTTGGTCTCAAACAACCCTTTCATGAGGGTTGCCTAAGACCATCTGCATTTCAGACATTTACGTTACGATACATTCATAATGGTAGCAAAACTACAGTTAGGAAGTAGCAACAAAAATAATTTTATGTTGGGGGTCACCACAACATGAGGAACTGTATTAAAGGATCGCAGCGTTAGGAAGGTTGAGAACCACTGCTTTACAGGCCTTCAGCCTTCAGCCCAGTGTTATGGGGGCATTTTCTCAATTGGGGTTCCCTCTTCTCAGATGACTGTAGCCTATGTCAAGTTGACATAAAATTAGCCGGCACACTAGGTAAGTACTTTGACCACGGAGGTAGGCTCATTAGCTACCTGCCCTTAATTTTCTTTTCAAGTTTTGTTAGAAATAGGGTTTCTCTAAGTTGCCTAGGTTGACATTCATCTTGAAAGCCTCCTGTCTCAGCCTCCAGAGTAGGTGGGATTATAGTCATGAGCTCCCATGATCATCTTATTATTTTAACGTGACACTAATTTTTTTATTAATTCTTGAGAATTTCATGCAGAATCTACTCAGCACCACTCCTCCCCTTTCCTCTTACCAGATCCATCACTCCCCATTTCTCCGCCCCCTTCCACCTTTGCCACCTCCTCGGCCGTCTCCTCCATAACCCACCGTGTCTCATCTGGGCTGTCCATTTACTCTGGTGTGGTGGCCAGCCGCAGAGTTCTGTGGATCTGTCGGGCCACACCCTTAAACTGACGTTCCCTTCCCCAGAAGCCATCCACTATCAGCATTAGCCTATAGTTCTGGTCAATAATACCTCCATAAAGAAGAAAAGACAACAAAGCCCAACCTGCTCACCCACCCCAGCCCAGTAGTGGACTGCTCCGTCGTAGTGCGAAATGGAATTGGCAGTACTCAGTGGAGTGAGTGTGTACTTCATTTAAGGAACTGGAATTTGAATGTCATAAGATTTTCAGGTTTAAAAATACTCTTAAAGAAATCAAACTGTTTCGATACGTAAAACCCTTTCTCACTTGTTGATTGTATAAAAATCAAGTGTGGGCAGGATGTGGCCGATGGGTTGGTCTGCGGCTTCTGTTGGCTAAGGCTGGCCTCTACCGTAGAAGATTGAAATGGAGCCATTAGCCGCCAAAGCAATGCAAAGCTGAAGCACCACTAGATATCAGCATCTCGCACACCAAATAAAGCTAAATTTCAATCCATTTGAAAAAAAAAATCTCATCTTTGTAGAACATTTTATTTTTAGCTTAGTTTGCGTCTTTGCTTCCATTTTAATGTGAACTAAATATAGTCTGGAAACTCTGACTCTTGGTACAGTAATATATAGTATAACAGCTTGCTTTCCATTTTGATTACAAGTCAAACAGGATAGCCCATTATTAAAGATAAGAGACATAAATAATCTACTAAACCTTTACATATAGCTTAAGGTGCATTGCTTCAAAGTATCTAAATTTAGAAATCTTTTCGCTTAGTCCAAGGTTGCATGTTTGCTGTTAGGGTGGGAGGGGCAGGCCAGGAAAGCCCCGGCTCCCTTCCGCCGTGCTCTGACACCGGATTTGTTAGACGAGGCTTCGTTTACTCAGGAACTGTGTTTATAAGGAAAGGTTTTAATTAAAGAGAGTTTGTTTTACATCTAAGAATAGACTTTGAAAAAGACCATAACATGTTAGTACATTACAATTGCCCTTGACAAACATGGCCCTGTTGGGTGTGGCCTGTTTCACTCTGACTCATCGGCCATTTGAGACATGCTTATATTTGGTCACATGGCTTAAGATGGCCAATGGTTATTATTGATCACAGCTTTAATTTAGAATTAAATTTACTGCCTTTTTGTCATTTTACATGTATATATATATATATATATACATGTAAAATATATAAAAATATATATATATATATATTTTCTTTTTGAGACAGGGTCTCACTCTGTAGTCCAGGCAACCTGGAACTCAAATTTTCAACAATCCTCCTGCCTCAGCCTCCTGAGTGCTTAGATTACAGGAGTGAGTGGTCTTGCCCAGCTACTGATGGTTTAAAAAGTGTTTTTATGTTTAATTATGTATGAGTAAATGTCTGTGTTTGGATATGTGCATTTGAAGACAGATGCCCGAAGAGGCCAAAAGAAGGCATCAGATCCCTTGGAGCTGAAGTTGTAGGTAGTTGTGAGCCACTGATGGTGGTGTTAGGAACTGAACTCAGGTCCTTTGCAGGAGCAGTATGCTCTCTAAACTTTGGAGCTGTCTCTCCATCCTGTATTTATTTATTTTTTTAAATGAACATAAGTGGTAACAATCCTTCTCTCCTGCTTTTGGTTATGATGATGTTTGGAAGACTGGAGCTCTTATTTTAAATATCAAGAAAATATGGTTAACTTTACCCTGTGTGGAGGTAGATTATCTCACCTCACGGAGTCAGCTGAGTACCGGGATGCTCAGACTGCTGCGTTATAATTCAGTGTCACTGATTCTTTAAAGCTGAGCATCATGGCTCAGGCCAGTAATTCTAGTACTTGGGAGGCTGAGACAGGAGAATCACTGTGAGTTCCCAAGAATGAGGTCTTGTCTTTTGACAAAGAACAGTAAGTGCTTTCATTTTAGAGCTGGATTCATGGGTGTTCGTTGTACTACTGTGTTCACGTGCAATGGAGATATGGCTTACTCTTATGTGTATTGAAAATTAAAATATTGCAGAATTTTAAAGTGTTGTAGGAGTTTGTACTTATAATAACCCGTTTTAAAATGGCGTGCCTGCTCAGGCACAGACCCCTGTACATTTTCTTTTCTAGATAAAATAGTCAGGAGGTGAAAACTGTTCTCCCAAACCTGTCGTTTTTCATTCCTTACCTAGTTAAAAATAAATTTTACTCACATTTTTCCAAAAATATGTCTTAATAGGTCAAGTGGAAAAGTACTTCATATGATTCTTTTAAGCTGTATCGTGACCTTTAGAAAATACCGTTGCACCTTATAGAAGTGAAACTAAATTTTCTTTGAAAACCTGTTTAAAAAGCGAGGTACCTAGAAACATTTTCTTCTAAATTAGTACCTCTGAGGATTTAAAAAAAAAATTCAATGATTTAAAAAAAAATTTTAATTAGAATTCATGGAAAATTTAGCTAAAATACCTAAATCTGAAATCTGTATTTTAGATGTTTACTCATGCATATCAATAATAATTAGGATTCATTTGCAAGAGAGTATTATGAAATCTACAATATGGTGAGAGATAGGATCATAGATTCAACATAGCAATAATGCTGGGGTGACATGAAAGAGAAAGGCGGAAGGAGAAAGGAAGGAAGGTAAGGAGAAGCCAAGAGTCTACCAGGAGCTTACCAGGAGCCTACCGGGAGCCTACCAGAAGCCTACCGGGAGCCTGCCAGGAGCATACCAGGAGCATACCAGGAGCCTGCAGGAGGCCGTCAGGAGCCCACCAGGAGTCCACTAGGAGCCTGCCAGGAACATACCGGGAGCCTAACAGGAGTCCGCCAGGAGTCCACCAGGAGCCCACTAGGAGCCTGCCGGGAGCCTACCAGGAGCCTGCCAAGAGCCGACTACAGGCCCTCACACTTGTCTACTGCCCCTTAAGACTTCCCAGCCAGGAGCTCTGGGGCCAGATGCCAGCCACTGGAGTCCCCTGCGTTGTAGTCCGGAGTGCTCAAGGGTAAGGAACGGAAGGCCGAAGACCTGCTTTGAAGTCTAGCTCTGCCATTAATTCAGCACTTTAATTTTAGCATCAGAGTCATGTTTTTTTTTTCACTTGAAAATTTAGGTAATTTAATCCAGCTGTTAAATAAGGCCGTTCGGCGTGAGCTTTTAAGCCCACCAAGCAGGAGACAGAGCAGATATATCTCTGTGAGTTCAAGGTCAGCCTGAACAAAGTCAGGGCCGCACAGTGAGACCCTGTCTCAGAAAACAAAACAAAAAGGCTGCCTGCTTTGTAAACAGAACACCAGGTAGAGCAGCACTTTCATCTGTCTGAAATGCCCTCGCACAGTGCTGTGTGTTTATAGTCTCAGCTACTCAGGGCACTGAGGCAGGAGGATGGAGCGAGGACAGAGGTTTTTGGTCAGTATGGACAACATTGAAACCTCCATCTCCTTATAAAAATAACGAAAGTAACTCGAACAACACCCCCCATCCCTAAAACAGAAAATCAAACATACAGACTGAAATAAATGCATAAAAGGGATGTGTGTGTGGGGGGCTTGGAAACGGTGACCATCTCACTTCGGCTTCTTAGAGGGCAGGGATTATCATGCCGCCACATTCGAGAACGCTTTCTGTGCCGTGCATCACCTACCTGTGTGTGCCTTCCATTTTTGATCTCTGTCGCACCTCAGTTCACGCATTCTAAAAATACAGCAGTTCAAGTCCTGCGGTAGGTGCCAGGGATAGAACAGGAAGCCAGCTAGGCAATACCAATGCAGGGAGGATTTATGAGCTTATAGACATGTAAAGTGCATGACATATGTGAAGACAAAGTGCTACAGAAAATAAGGTGCCACACTAGTGGGGTCTAGTGGGAAGAGTTGGAGGAGGAGGAGGAGGAGGAGGAGGAGGAGTCATTCCCCCCCCGCTCCCAGAAGGTGATGTCAGAGGTGTGTTGCACAGCCCTTCAGAGAGCCTTCTATACAAGAGCAGCAGCTGTAAGGATGCGGAGGAGGTCAGCGGGGCTGAAGTGCATTATGGGGGAGCCCATAGAGGATCGGAAGCGAGGGAACCGTCAACGAAAAGATACCTGAGGACGTCGTGGCTGCCCCTCAACGCATCCCCAGGTTCACCAGGGCCTTGGACGGCCTTCTTGATTTTACACCCACGTGGATGCCCACAGAGAGGGTGAAGCCGCTGGTTTGTAAGAGGAAATTCTGGGGAAGAGAAGAACAGATGGGTGAGAAAGTACATCAACATAACTCAGGGCAGTGCCGTGAGCTCGCTAGGTACCTGGGTGCTCAGTGCCGTCTCAGAAGGGTGTCTGCCACTGTCACCCTCTGGCCAGGCATATCAGGCTCTGTTTCTAGAGCCAGGCAGGCGTTTCCTTGTCGTTTCTTTGTCGCTCTGCCCTCGTGAGATGCCCCACTTTCTCTGTTTTCTCTCGTGGATTTGTTTCTGTGCACTTTTATTTTTCTCACATTCCACATTCTGTGTCAGGTTCTGGGTAAAAAGAGAGAGAGAGAGAGAGAGAGAATGGATGGGCGACTGTGAGACTCGGAGGAAGGTTAGTAGATAATGTGTGTGGAGCAGGTGTCGTGCCTAGCTAAAGAGAATAGTAAATTTGCTCTCAAGTAAGTCTAATGGGAAAATGCTTTCCGGTATCTTGCGGGGAAGGGGGCAGGTATTCTTACGGGCTTTCCCATAGCAAGGGCGAGGGATGGCGTACAGGTTCTCACTACCTTCCTCACTACAAGCTCAGAAGGTACACTGGTAGCGTTCTCACACGTAAGGTCCGGATATAAATCCGAGCTTCAGCCTTGTGACTGGTTTCATAGGGACCTGAATGAGACACTCAGTTTTGGGGAAACTGCAGGCACAAGGTTCCCAGTGAGACAGGTCCTCAAAGGCCTCGGACTCCTGATCCCTTCCACCTCCACCCCACAAGTGTTGGGATTGCAGGCACGCACCCCCACCCCACCTTCCAAACTGTTTCTGAAGATTGAACGAGTATCAGGAATTTTGAATACACCTTTCTTTAAACCTGGAGGACTTGGGCGCTCTCTTGCTATTCTTTACTTGTTTTATTTATTCCTATGCAGTTGAAATGGCATGGGTTGAACTGGTATGTTAGTATGCAAAGGAGAATCTCACAGTTCTTGGTGGCTTTCGTTAAAAAAAAAAAAAGATGAGACCCTTCTATAACAATGTTTAAAAGCATGTTTAGGCAGTCTTACAATAAATAAACTTTGGGATTATTATGAGAATAATATTGATCCTATAAAGCCCTGTACAATTCTTGTGTTACTACAATGTATATGGGTTTTTCCTCTTCCTTCCTTCCTTCCTTTCCTTTCTTTTTCTTTCTTCCTTCCTTCCTTCCTTCCTTCCTTCCTTCCTTCCTTCCTTCCTTCCTTCCTTCCCTCCCTCCCTCCCTCCCTCCCTCCCTCCTTCCTTCCTTCCTTTCCTTTTGAGTTCTGTGAACTTAAGCTATGAAGGTTGCACCTGACACTCTGACACTCTCCAACAGGTTGTGAGGCCAGAGTTCCTGAAGCACTGCGTGTGGGAGGGTTGCTGCCTAGCAGGGAATAAGTTAGAGGTCAAGTGCGTGGGGCTCAGCAGACAGGCTGCCGACACAGTCCTTGACAATTTAGCTCCGTGGGAGCATGTAATTAGGCCTTCGATGCAAGTTATTACATTCACAGTGCAGTTCACAGTACAGTTGATGTTCCAAGCCCTCAAGTTTAATCTTGAAAATAAAGTCAGTATTTAAAATCTTCTAGAAGACAGCAGAAAAATGAAGCAACAGTTGGAGAGGGATTTGGAAGACAAGTAAAGGCTTTATTTAAGTGAAACCATTTAAAAAATATTTCTTTTAAATTTAAATTTTATTTTAAAGTGTGTGTGTGTGTGTGTGTGTGTGTGTGTGTGTGTACGTGTGTAGGTGTCTGCAGGTATGTGCAGATGCCTACAGAGGTCAGAGGCCCCTGGAAACCAGTTACAAGTGGCTGTGAGTCACCTAGGTTCTGTGAACTGAACTTGGTTCTTCTGCAAGTGCAGAAGTGCTCCTGACCCCTGAGCCATCTCTTCAGTCTGAAAACAGTGTTTTAAAAGAGGAGAAGCTGTGTGAACGGAGGACAGCCGTCCAGTCGGAAGGGAAGAGTAGCTGCCAAAACAGAGAAAACACAGTCTCGCAAACAAGTTGGAATGGCCTTTCCTAGGGAGCCCAGAAGCTTAGCCTTAGCGTGGGGCAGATGTGCAAGGGAAGTTCTTTGTACTTTGTTCTTCTGGAAGTTCTTTGATAGCTTTGATTTTTCTCAGTAAAATAGGAAGCTAAGTTATCAGCTGAGAATTGGGAAGATGGTGGAGATCTGGAGAGACGGAAAGGCTAGGAGATTCCTGATCAGGGGAGAAAATCCTTGACTTGGAAAGTGGAAGCTGAGGGGCTGAGGAATGCAGTGTGAATACCAGGCCTAGAGGAGTGTCCAGGAATGTCAAGTAGGCACTGTCAGCCTGGCATGGGATCCTGATCAGCTGCAGGGCGGAGTAAATGGAGAGCTGGAATAGGGTTGCATGCAGGTTGTCTAGGCACGGCAGCAAGAGGGGACAGGGAGACTGGAGGGGAATCCCACACACAGGAGGTCACAGGGGAGAGCTCTGGAAGCTATGCTGGAAAGAGTGACTGTGAGACTGAGAAGAAGTGGAAGAGGAGGTTTAGAGGTGGAATTGAGTCCAAGAATGAAACATTAGTTATTCACATTAGAAAAGAAAGAAGAAAAAGAAAGACTATTTAAAAAAAAAAGTACACTGTTTAAGTTATTTTAGATACATTTTAGAGATGGTTTACGTTTCGCTGGGGGAAATTATGTAGGTGAAGTTTGGTATACCTTCTTTTGTAAAATACAAAGAGTAGTTTATCTAGGAAATGAAAGAGAAAGTTTCCCTAAACAAGCAAATCTAGTTTGGAGTTAAAAATACATACAAAACCCTGAAATGCATTAGGTGAAGTGGGTTTTGGTTGTGTGTGTGTGTGTGTACGCCTGTGCGTGTGTGCATGGTTGGCCTTGAACCTCTCCATAGAGCCCACACTGGTCTCAAACTCATTTCCTCTTGTCTCCCAAGACAGGGGATTATAGGCATGCACCATCACACTCATTCTGATTCCAGTTCTTATTAGGCAAGCTGTGTAACATCCGAAAGCCCCAGTTTCCCTATAGGGCTGCATGGGGAGATGAGATAAAGCCCTCTGCTCATGCCTGGCGCACCACAGATGCCAGTAGCCAAACATTCAGAAATCTTGAGGTGAATGGCACTTTTCCCAGTAGGATGCCCCCTTTCTTAAGTAGGAGCCAAGGGAGCTGGGTGATAATGAAATCTCACAGTCACGGGGAAAGAATCCTTGTTCTGTCTCTGATAAGCCAGAAACCAGATTTTTGATTGTTAACCCATTTTGTAGATTGGGTCCCATCTGAGGCATAGACAGAGTCTCTCATAGATGGAGTTAAGCCTCCACAGTAAGAAGACACGAGTGTTGAAGAAGGTCCAGTCTTTCTGTAGGAATAGACACTTATACCGTATCATCATCTATTTCTGTCGTAAAGTCCTAAGTCGTAACCACCGGAGCAGCCATGGCCCTTCTCATAAAGCAAAAGCCACTCTTGTTGGCTCCGCTCCTTCCTTCTGTGCAGTGGGAAGACAAGCAGATAGGGAAGAAAGGCTGGGAAGATGACATTATTCTCTGAGGCTCCTGTGTGTATGAGGCAATCCAGAGGTTGGACCAAGTAGGGCAGCACAGGTACACTTGGCTTCCTTGACCAGTAAGAGATGGTGAATCTGAGCATGCCTCTGAGGGAGATGTTTCCTGGAAGATACTTGGGTGAGAGAAAGACTGGATTGGGGTCCCATGTGACTAAAGAAATAGCTAGTGGATTCTGATTCTGAGATTACCTGTGAGGCTGGCAAAGCCAGAGGAACTTCGTACAATATAAACATGTGACGTGCTAAGCATTAAGATCACGAGGCAGCGAAACTCCGTGCATGCAGCAGCATCATTTGTAAGACCCCCTGTTTTAGATAGGGTTACTCTCGTTGTGATGAAACACCATGACCAAAAGCAACTTAGGAAGGAAAGGATTTATTTCAGTTTCCACTTCAATAACACAGTTTGTCACTGAGGGAAGCCAGGGCAAAAACTCAAATAGGGCAGGAACCTGGAGGCAGGAGCTGATGCAGAGGCCATGGAGGAACGCTCTTTACGGGCTTGCTCCTCATGGCTTGCTCAGTCTGCTTTCTTATAGCACTCAGGACCACCAGTCCAGAGGTGTACTCATCCACAACGGACTGGGCCTGCCCACATCAGTCATTAGATACAGGCTTGCCTCCAGCCTGTCTGATCTTCTGGAGGCATTTTCTCAATTGGGGTTTCCTCTTCTCAGGTGACTCTAGCTTGTGTCAAGTTGACATAGAACTATCCAGCAACCACCCTCCACAAAGGTGTGTATTGACGGATATTGAATATATAAAATGTGGCAATACATACTACAGTGGGAGATCACTCAGACTTACACAGGAAGGAAATTCTGATCTAGGGCACTGTGTGAATGAACATGGAGGACATTAGACGGAGTAGGATAACCCAGTCTTGAAGGAACAACTGAGGCTGAAATCGTAGGCACAGAAAGAATAGTGGTTTAGTGGGTTTCACTCAAAAGATGCAGGAGCTCTGTGCTGGATGGCCATGGTGGCAGCACAACAGGATACCTAGTGCCCCTGAACTGCAGAGTTGCTGGTAGCTACGATGACAAGTCTTGTTGTGTATCTTCCCATGATTATAACTGTAACTTATAAATTACAAAAATAATAAGTCTAGGAACAGCTGTCGTATAAACCCAATTGTGATGTAAAAGTGGAAAATAAACCCAAGAAATGTGCAGAAATTAAGCCAGAAGTTTACTGAGGGACAAAGTGGATTTGAAGGAGTGCTGTGTGCATTGTCTAGTTGACTTGGAAGTTTTGTATAATTATATCTTTTAGAATTTTACCTGGATTTTACCTTGGGCTGGTCAGATGATGTGGTGGTGGTAAAGACATTTGCCCACCACATGGTATAAGGAGAGCACCAGCTCCAGCTCCCCCAGATTGTCCTATGACCTTCATATGGGACATGTGAGTGAGCCTCCCAAACTAATTGTTAGCTAACTTACTAAAATGGCTTATAATTTCCCTCCCTCCTTCCCTCCCTCCCTCCTTCCCTTCCCTTCCTTCCTTCCGTTTTTCTCTTTCTCTTTTTCTTTCTGAGACAGGGTTTCTCTGTTGTTCTCTGCCTCTGCCTCCTGAGTGCTGGGATTAAAGGCATGAACCACCACTGCCTAGCTTAAAATGACTTAAAAAGATCATAAAATAATATCTAATTACATACTGAACAGTGACGGAAGCGCCTAGGGCAATCAGATATAATAACACCTACCATAAGATTGTAGAGCTGGGTGTACAGGCGCAGGCCTTCTGTCAGTACTCCAGGAAGAGGCAGGTGGAGCTCTGTGTGTTTGAGGCCAACCAGATCTACACAGTGAGTTCCGGGCCAGCCAAGACTAATAGCGAAACCTTGTCTCAAACAAACAAATAATTTGGCTTGGACATGGAAAGAAATAGATCAGTGTAACCAGAAAAAAAAAAAAAGAATGTGTTCACAAATGTATATTTTATGTAAAGTATTTCAAGACAGTGGCAAGTGGGTCACCATTTAGTTAAAAATTTAAAGCCTAATACCTACTTCACACTACATAATTTTTAGTTTCACTGGTAATCAGATTTGTGATAAATGGAATCATTAAAGTACGAGCCTAATTGTAAAGAGATAAGTATTTGCATACTTCAGGCAGGGAGTTTAAAAACATCACTAAAAAAGAAAAACAGAAACCAAAAGCTTACTACATCCTGACATAATGAAATTTATCACGAACCCATTTACACCATTGACACAGTCAATTAATTCCAGCTCTTCAAATGTTTAACCTGAAGGGCATTTCTCATTTTTTGTTTACGATAAAAGTGTCCAGTAATAGTTGGTTAGATGAACTGTACACATCCATATTATTAAAAAATCTATTATTCAGTCAACTGAAATAATAAACTTGTTTATATCATGTTGATGTAGAAGATGAAATTTGTGACTTGGAAAGAAAAGGACATATGGAGGCTCCTTTTTGTGTAATGTATGTGTACACAAGCGGACATCGCAAAAGATCTTGGAGGAGTGTGTTCATGAGTTTAGGGGCCAGAGGTCACCCTAAGCTTTCATTCTTCAGACGCTGTCCACCATGTTTTTATGAGTCTCTTCCTGGGATCTGGGGCTTGCTGAGTAGCCTGGATAGACGCCAGCTCCAGAGATTCTCCTGGCTCCACCTCCTAGTGGTGGGATTACAAGTGCAGGCTGCCATGTCTGGCAGTGGTGGTTGCTGCTGCTTCTGCTGCTGCTGCTTCTTCGATATATTATTATTGTTGTTGTTGTTGAGACAGGGTCTCATTATGTAGCCTTGGCTGGCCTGGAACTCACTATGTAGACCAGGATGGCCCCATACTCAGAGAGATCTACCTGCTTCTGCTTCCTGGCTTTTGATGTGGGTTCTGGGGAATCAGTTTTAGGCCTTATGCTTGTGTTACAAGACTTCGACAGTGGAACAATCTCCCTAGTCCCAGAAGTATTTATTGTTCATTTCTTTACTTTTATTTGCTCATTCTCACTATCGTCATCATCATCATCATCATCATCATTTTGGGTAGGAAATGTGTTTTTGTAATAAAAACTTTGACTTCTAAATGTGGATATAGTTCATTATATTGTAAAAATGCAAAAGGAAAATATGAGATCTTTATAATCTACTCAAAAACACAAATTACCTGTATTAATAAAACATTTAATAATATATTACACAGTGCTTTGTATGTCTAGAGGGAGATTAAATATTTTTGTTGGAATAATAAGAAATAGTATTAATTGTTCACCTAACACTATATGAAGGAAACTTTCCATATAAAGGAACAACTGAATAATAGCAATTCAATGTTTAAAAATGAAAGATGGTGTTTATTTATTGTGTACATCAGCATGCCACAGCGTGTGCGTGGAGGTCAGCGGTCAGCTTCAGGAGTAGGTAGATCCCACGGATTGAACTTGGTTGTCAAGTTTGGCAGCAAAAGCCTTCGTTCCCTGAGCTGTCTTGCTGGTCTCAGTTTAGAACTTTACAGTTTCTGTGAAAATCAGAAGCCACGTATGGCTGCTCAAGCCTGTAATTCCAGTTGATGAGTCTGTTAAGAAATGGTGGTATTGCAATATGAGAGCTGAAATTTGTCTGTATAGCCATTTTTTTTTAATTATAGGTAAAGGGTTAAATAGACTCAATAGCTTCCAAAAGAGTATATTAAAATTTGCCAGTTATTTATAGATAGAATAATCTAACTTGTAAATTGAATTTACGTTACCATTGACCTATGTTTTACATGTATGTTCTTTTTCTTTGTCTCATTTTGCTTTCCTATACCAAAAAAAAAAAAAATCCTCTGACATAAAGAAGAGAGGACATAGTCTGTAGGGTAGAGACACGGAGGGCAAGAGGTAACCTTCAGAAGAGGTGGTAGGAATGTCCTTTAAAGACGTAAGAAGTTGGCAGAGTCCTCACAACTTCGGAGGAAGGCAGAGCTCACCTCCTCAGTGGGGCTCTTCACAAAAGTGGACAGAACGGGGGACAGCAGCCACCCCACCGCTCTGCGTCACTCTTCCTGTGCAGGATTAAAGTGCTGCAGGGCTCGGAGGCAGAGATTTGCTCCTGGGGTTTAAAAGTCAGCATTTCCAGATGTCGCTTTGCTGCAGGCCCCTCCGTCTGTCGCCGCAGACTGCAGTGGCTCAGGCCCTCTGGGGAGACATAAGTCTCCAGGCGAGTCATCCTCTGGAGGCAGTGATCTTTTCTAACGGGTCAGCTTCAGAGTATCCCCAGGAGGGAGGCTTTTTACGAAATGCCGCGCATGTCCACGGGCGTTGCATATGGAGACTGCAGAAGAACTCTAGGAGCACAGAACCAGAGCGTAACAACCACAGGTGTGAGGGCCATCTGGTAGCTGTAGATTCCGGCTAAGCCAAACTCAGCCAGCTTGAGTGTTCTACTGCTTATTACTAGAATGTTCTCTGGCGTCAGGTCTCTGTGTGCTATGAAATTTTTGTGGAGAAAATCTAGATCTCTTAGAAAGTAGCGTAGTACAGCCTTGATGGTCTCAAATGGCAAGCCTTGTCTGTGTATGTCTGCTTCGCTTGTCCTGGTCTGTGTGCTCAAACACTACAGTCACGTTGGTCTCAGGTAATTCCGAGAGTAGTATAGATGTCTGTCAGCCAGACAACTGTGGTGTGCTCCAAACCCCTCCTCAGTAAGGCCACCAATGGGAAGGTCCCCCTGGTTCTCTTCCACTAGGACTCTCAGCACAAAGTAGCCACTGTGGGACTCATGGGTCTTGGATATTGTTCCAGCCATTGGCCCATATGGAAAGGTTGCCATTCTGGGATCTGGGGAGCCCCATACACCTGGCCAAGAGCTGGTAGGGAAACCTGTTCTCAGGACACAGGTGTATGGTCCTTGCGGTACCACACACCCAGGCTTGATCGTGGGCAGCTGAACACTATGGGTAGGGCCATAGACACAAGGCTTTATAGTTTAAAACGATTATATGAATTGAATTTTAATTTTTTAGAAAAGGTTGATAATAGAAAGCCTTGGCTATGGGTAGTATAAGATTTATTTGTGTAGAAAGTTGTTTGCAAACACTGTATTGGCAGATTATTGGTAAAAGTTTATTTGGTAAAATGTGCTTTTATGTGAAAAATTCCTTTCAGCAAACAGTATGATATGTTTCTTAGAAATGATTCACTGCGTAAACAAACCAGTGAAGTGACTTTTGACATTAAAGATGAAACACATGACCCAGATCGCTATTTCTGTGCATTTCGGTAGGGCTGTTTGGTAGGGCATTTTCTCACATAATAAATATTAGTAGGATAATGCCTGTGTACTACTGAAGTCATACCTACAGGGGTCTGGCTTTCTGCGTGTATGTGTATGTGGGGGTCTTGTGGGGTGAGGTAGCTGTATGGATGCCAGAAGCCAACACTGAGTGTGTCTTCCTAAGTGGTTCTCCTATTTATGTATGTGTGTGTGTGTGTGTGTGTGTGTGTATGAATATATGTTTTTGAGATCTCTCACTGACCCTAGAGCTCATTGGTTGGCTAAACTGGCTGACTAGGAAGATGTAGGGAATCCACCTGTGTCAGTACCCCACCCCCAGCACCTGGATTTTGTTGTTATTACTTTTTTTCATGTGTATGGATGTCTTTTGTGCATGTGTGTCTGTGCACCATGTGTGTGCAGTGCCCGTGAAGGCCAGCAGAAGGCATTGGATCCTCTGGGACTGGAGTTGTAGATGGTTAAAGGTGTTGGGAATAGAACCCAAGTCCTCTGGAAGAGCAGCCAGTGCGCTTAACTGCTGAGCTGTCTCTCCAGCTCCTGTGCTTGGCTTTTTACATGGACCTTAAGCCAGGTTCTAATGCTTGAAAGCCAAACATATTACCAACTACAGTGTCTCCCTGACCCCATCAGGCACCCTTTAGTACAATTTGCCTGTACGGCTGGATTCAGCCCAGTGGTTAGTGAAGTTTTTCAAATAACTAAAAAAATTACGGGGATGTACTTGCCACGTTACAGAGTTGATCCTTCATTCATGTCTCCCCAACTTGCCAGTTTACCTTCTCAGTAAGGTTCCTTTGTAACTTCAAAATCAACTTGTGTTTTCATGACCATTTGTGGGCATGTTTAAAGTGGTGAAAATTTTGAGTTGCCTTGTGTGTATCTTCCTCCCTGAGGTGCTCCAAGGGATGTTCAGCCTCCCTTTCAGCTGCCATCGTGCAAACAGGCATCCTTTGCACCATCTCACAGGCGTGAGCCCATTTTCTCTATTTCTGTGCATTTTGGTAGGGCTGTTGCCGTTTCAAATGGCCTGCAGTTTAGTGCTAGCATGCATCTCTCTCTCTCTCTCTCTATATATATATATATATATATATATATACACTACATACACACATACACACATGTATAGGACAGGAAAAAAGCATCTTCAAGCAGAAGCACACACATGCCAAGGCTTTAGATTGGCTGTGAAAAACGTGACCAGGCATTTGGAGGGACTATTACTGGTAAGAGAAAATACTCCCTACTAGCTCAGTATCTGTTACGCAGTGATGCAGCCACTTTCTAGAACTCAGCTGTGGCAAATAACAAGAATCAATTGTCTGTAAAACCACTTGAAAGGGGAAGTATTGTGAAAAGTTCCTGTGGCAGGGTGGTGGTAGTGGTGGCGGCGGCAGTGGTGGTGGCGGCGGTGACGGCGACACACGCCTTTAATCCCAGCACTCGGGAGGCAGAGGCAGGCAGAACTCTGTGAGTTTGAGGCCAGCCTGGTCTACAGAGTGAGCTCCAGGACAGCCAGAGTTACAGCAGAGAAACCCTGTCTCAGAAAAAAAAAAAAGAAAGTATCTGTATAGAAACCCATTAGTTCAGAACCTGTCAATCGGAATAGCATATCAAAAAAACCTTCCTGGCAGAATAGTAAATTTGGATATACTTCATTATTTTTGAATGTTCTCATTTTCCATACTTAAAAAAGAATTTTGAAGATGGAACTCAGAATTGCTCATTAAGATGACCCATTTTTCTTCAACATTAAATACACATTTGGCTTTGACGTAACCTGTTTATGTCACAGAATAGAAAAATGGCTGTTAGCCCAGAAAGCCCATAAAGGCTCGAGATGACAAGCGTATATATCATCGAGTGTGCTAGCACTAACATTTTTCGTTAGTTCTTAAACAATTTTAATTATTAATTTTTGCTACAGTCTATCTAGCAATCAATAATCCATTTTTCATTGAGATATTAGTTTAATGTAAATGGAACAAAAGACCAGAGATAATCTTAGAAGCAGGAGAATGCAGTTTCCTCTTGTTTCCATGAGTCCGTTTAATCTCTCCCCTGTCATAATGATCCTTCTGGCATCGCTGCTTGCTGTGTTTGTATAGTAGACTCCCAAGATGGTCTTTAAAAAATTGAGGCTGTATTTTGCTTCTGTGAGTTCCAATTGCTTAATGGCTATATTGCAAGAAAACTTTTGTCCTGAGTTTTATTCTTGAATTGTGTTTCTGTTGGAACTAAGTAGGTACATTGAATGGCTGCTGTAGAATGTGACTGAGGCAGGGGACTGATGTGGCTAAGATGCTGGCCTTCATTGTTTGAGAGAGGACTGGCTTTGTGTCCAGAGCATCTTCCTAATGACTTACCACTTACCTCTGCAATTAGGGTAACAACCGTACCTATCTCAGAGTTGTGAGGATTTAAAAACACAGGTCTTTAGAAACAATGGCTAGAAGGCCCTGTGGAACTTGAACGGGGCAATTGTTACATTTATGCTGAAAGAAAACAGAAGCTGAAGCACAGTAAGTTCCGTGTTGAAAATAAACTCAGCACCTAAAACAAACTTTAATCATGTAAGCAGGAGAGGAAATGCTTTGCTTTAGAGAGCTTCTGAATTTGCCAGATTGTGAAATCTCATTACGAAGGCCTAGGTAAAATGATACATATGGAGCTTTGGGTATAACCAACACCTTATAGAACACAATTATGATTTTAGCCAAGGGATTTTTTTAGGCAAATAATACATCTTCCCTGTGCTGAGGAAAAACAAGGTGGGTGGCTCGAGGAATGAAACCACCTTTGTTATCTGTCTGCGAGCCTGTGAGCTCTCGAGGACACCTGCACACACAGGAACACACAGAATAAACCGAGCTATCCTTACAGTGTCTTCTGCCAGGTTCTCTCTAGTAATCTCTGGTCTGAAGTTGTGAAAGTTCAGTTATTTCCCTCAAGATCGATTATGAAAAGCACCTAGCTTCCATCTTTCTTCTTCCTTTGACTAGATTAAATAAAGGAGACAATTGCAAAATTTTTATTTATCGGTGTCACACTAAAAATGCTAAGTTATCTCTGGAAGGGATCAGTAGTGTAGAAGTACAGAAAGCTACTGTCCGCCTGCTGTGGCGGATGCAGTGCATCCATGTGGCTCCCAGAGCACGTGATCCTCAGAGGTTGCTGTACGGTACCCATCCGTCTACCCCCGGGTCCTTTCCACTCAGCTGTGTACTCTTCTCCTGCCATCGTGAGCTTACATTTATGTGCTAGAAGTGCAAAGCTGAATACAACGTACTGACATTTTACCTTTTATTTTTCTTGTTTTACTTTTTCAAACAAAAGTCTCACCACATGGTTCAGGCTGACCTGGAACTTCGAGCGATCCTCCCTCTTTGCTGCAGGTGCAGATAGCATTCCATGCCTGGCTTCTTGTCCACATTTTAGCTGTTCAGTGACTGCTGTGTCTGTAAAAGCGGTAGATCTGCTTTTAGTCAGTGAGTAGTTTTATTTAACATTTTTTAAAAAAGTAGAATGAAATCTTTTCAAGTATATACCACTCTTGAGATGGGCTAGCCTGGGGCTCTGTCATTGAGCTGGAGAGTTAGAAGGCAAGAGAACTGGTGGTCTTTGGGAGTTTAGGGCAGATAGGCCTCCTGCCTCTTGTTAAAGTTTCCTAGGATAGGTGCTGCAGATTGTAACCCAGGCCTTGTGCATGCCAATAAAAATGTTCTACCATTGGCTGCAGCCCTTGGTCTCGCTTCTGCTTCTTAGGAACTACATGCTAGAAGGTGAACTATTTAACACCTGTAAAACCTTCAGTTTCCACCTCTGGAACCCAAGATCCTTCGAGGTGGTTGCGGAGATCCAAGGAGGTGAGTTTGAGTGAGCTTCAATCTTACTGTCTCCTTTGTACTTTTTCCTGCCTTGGATCGAGTTTGTGTCATTTGTTACGCTCGAGTATAAATTGACTAGTGATGTTTGACAGCGCACTAATCCCTCTGACTTGGCAAAACCCTTAGATTATGAATCTGGAGCTGGCAGATTTGTGGTGGCCTCACGGCTGCATAGCTCCTCACTGATCTAAAGGGAAAGAACTCTGTAAGTAAAATATTTACTTCATCACCAAAGCATGTCTCCTGGGGCCAAGGACATCAATGAATATGAGATGTGAGCGTCAATGTGCTATAAATCCCAGAGCAGCTTCCACAAGCACTGTTTGTGCGCCATGGTTAACCTATAAATACGAGACCGTCATTCTCTTAATTGGCAAGTCTTCCAGAGGTCCCTTTGAAATTTAGCTCATAACAGATACGTCCACCAGTCAGTGTTGCTGCTACCAGCTTGTTTAGTCTGCTTAGATGTTATTTATTACTGTCTACCGGTAGCTGAACCCACAAACTGAAACTCGAGGAAGGCGCAGATGGGGACTCTCTTAAGCCCCATGCTGTGATGGATGCTCATCTGTTGATCACGGTTACCATGGCGAGTGCTGGCTGCTACCTGTTTCAGCAGCTTCCTCCTACTCGGTTCCTATTTTTGGTCTGTCTTCATTTCACAAACTCATCACCTCCATTCTACCAGCGTTACCTAATTCTACCCTCGATTTCTGTGCTTTTAACTGAAACTTCCCTTTTTTTTTTTTTTGAAGGAACTAAATCTCTTGAGCAATTTGAAACGATTTTAAATCTCATGCAATAATAGCTTTCCCACTTAACTTGAGGCCGGTTTCATTGCAGTTCCACTTTGCATTCTGCATCATCACTTGCAATCCTCTTAGAGTCTTGTACGGGAAATTCCAGATTGGTGTTCGTAAATATCATGCCAGAAACCTTTTGTAAGGAAAGTTCTTAAAAGTTAATCTATAATTAAAAAAAAAAAGTGTCTCAAGGCGTGAAGACACTGATTTAAAATAAGTTACAAGAAGTTCCCTAACTGGGGCTGGGGAGATGGCTCATCGAGGAAAGTGCTTGCTGTGAGAACTAGAGCTTGGATCTCTGGCAACACAGGGGAAAAAAGCCCAAATCAGAGATGTGGAGTGTGTTCGCATAGCCCTGTGTTTTGGGGGAAGAAGACAAGACAGATTCTTGGGGCTCGCTGGACAGTTAGCCGAGCTGAACCAGGGAAGTCCAGGATTGGTGAGAGACCCTTGTCCCCAAATAAAATGCAGAGTGATAGAGGAAGACACCTGCTGTCAACCTCTGGTCTACACACACACACACACACACACACACACACACACATGCACACACACACTCACGCATACACACACTCACGCACACATACACATGCGCACACACACACACGCACACACACTGTGCGCCCTCTCCTCCAGTTAAACTATTATTCTTGTTGTTGCCTGTAAAACAGGCTCCAGTATTGGATAGAAGATAACTCAATGGAGACTGGAGTGATGTATTAGCAGATAGGAACACGTGTTGCTCTTCTAGAGGACTGGGGTTCAATTCCCAGCACCCACATGGCTAATAGCCTCCTTAAAGTCCAGTTCCAGGGTGTCTGATGCCCTCTTCTGGTGTCTGAGGGCACTGTAAGCATGTGGTGCACAGACAGATGTGCAAATAAAGCATACACATAAAATAACACAACAAGATAGTTCAATTTTTGATTGGTCTAGACAATGAAAGACTTACAAACTTTGGTGTGTGGGTATTTTGATGTTCAGTCGATCTCCTGAAAACTTCTGTGCTTGCTTTTTAACTCAATGACCAGTTGAAGAGAAGAGAACCAACCTCCAAAGAAACACTGCTAACATCAGTTGTATTTGGCAAGAAAGCAATAGAGCTATTTTTCACTTTCCAGTTTTTTTCAAATATCTTACAACTCTAAGTTCAGTTTAATCATTGGCTATATTTAGTTCTGTGACTGTTGAGTTTTAACATTAAAATTTTGGTTCTTTATTTTTTTCAGTGTGTCATGTGGCTTTTCCTAGAACATGTTAGCAACAGATTATTGATATTATAACAGAAGTAAAGTGTGCTGTTCAGATTTTCCTTAGCTGCAGTTGGTAGCACAGTTCATCCCAGGGAAACTGCTTGGGGCTAATTGATGAAATCTGATATAGGCCCAACTTTTATAATAACAAGAAAGAAATTGTAGGTTATTACATTTTTTTTGTTTGTGTTTTTAAAAAGTGTCTTCTCTGTACTTGTTGTAAGTTGTAGCTAAGACTTTTATTCTGTTAAAATAAAAGCCTTCATAGCCTTTCTTTATGGAGTTTTATAGGTGCTTGGTGCTGTTAACACACAAGTGTAATAGTTTCTCCTCCAGAACGTTGATAAGTTCTGCAACCTAGCCCTTGAGAAACAGGACTGTGTGTGGATAACTCGAAGGTGCTTTAGCATTCTGCTCATTTTATGAATTTAACGTTTCTAAAAGGAATGACACCTTCCCCCCCCCCCCCAGTGTTGGTTAGATCTCAGAGATTAATACTTAAAAGGACAGCGTTGCAAACTCCGGAGCAGAAACGCATCATCAGAGAAAGCACCAGAATGCTTTGGTGTAGATTATTACTGGTGGCACTGGGCTCAGCTGCAAACCAAGAAAGAATAAAGTCTTTTACCTAAGAAAGCAGAAGAGGCTTAGTAATATGGGTGACAGACACAGTGTTCAGAATATTGTTCATGAAAAGCAGATGGAAAGTAACTCCCTGGCCCTGGCCATTGTCTTGACCTTTTTTCTCTGCTTAATGGGAATGTCAGGGAGATTTAGGTCAGCCTGTTGAGAGACCTGGCACATGATTTTGCCTCCTGGTTCAAGAAACTCATTTCTGTTCTATCTAAAGAAGACCGCAGGGACAGCGGAGCACCCACTCTAAATGCAATCTTCTTCCATTTCAACCAAGTAGAATTAGGGTAAAAATACCCAGTTATAGTGTGGGCTGCAGGGGGAGTCTGGGGCTATTGCAGCAGCATTCTGCCTGGTTTGCCTGATTCCTGGCTTGCTTCCCTCTGTGGCTAGCGTAATCCCATTCCTGTAAAAAAGACGTTTTTGGAAAACAATATAGAAAATTCAGACGAACTTCATAGTGCAGAATTGAAAGGCATGGACGTCTTGTCAGATTCGCTTCCATTTTATTTCTTAAGCTAAAATGACTTTTTGCAATGTACCCAGGACTCCGTTGTAAGAATCAAAATGAAGAAAGCATGGCATCAGTGAAGTTTTGATGTAGGATGCAAAATAGTTGAAGTGTTTATTGAATTAGAAAACTGGGTTCTTACAGAATCCTTGAGAAGCTTAGATGAGTTGGGTCCAAGGCCACCACCGGACTGGCTGGCAGGGCTACAGTGCCATCCAGGGTTCGGGAGGCTGCTGCTGTTCTGAGGTTACACCCACCACTGCCATGGCTGCCTCACACTACAGGGCTGCTCTAGACTCCAGAGTTTGGATAGTGGTTACTGCCCACAGACATGCATCCTGGGCTCTGTTTATTGACTGTTCAGTAGTTAAAACATAGCTTTCCCTTCATTTACATCTTTCAAATCTAGTACCTTTGATTGGCCAAATCTAAAGGAACCTCGGAAATACAGCATTTAGCCTTGAGTCTCATATGTTATAAGGGAGAAGGAAGACACGGGACTCACACAGATGCCAACTGCCAGCTGTCCTCAACCAGCGCAGAAAAACAAAACTTCAAAAAATCTTAAGAGTCTGCTTCCCAGAAATAACTACAATTGACATTAGGTACCCTAGTCCAGATACATGTGGCCTCTTCTCTCAAATAGGTAGATGGATAGATGATGATAGAACCATGTGAGCATGCCTGGTAGATGATAGATAGATGATAAATAGGTAGGTGATAGATGATAAATAGGTAGGTGATAGATAGATGATAAATAGGTAGGTGATAGATAGATGATAAATAGGTAGGTGATAGATGATAAACAGGTAGGTGATAGATAGATGATAACTAGGTAGGTGATAGATAGATGATAAATAGGTAGGTGATAGATGATAACTAGGTAGGTGATAGATAGATGATAAATAGGTAGGTGATAGATGATAAACAGGTAGGTGATAGATAGATGATAACTAGGTAGGTGATAGATGATAAATAGGTAGGTGATAGATGATAAACAGGTAGGTGATAGATAGATGATAAATAGGTAGGTGATAGATGATAAACAGGTAGGTGATAGATAGATGATAACTAGGTAGGTGATAGATAGATGATAAATAGGTAGGTGATAGATGATAAACAGGTAGGTGATAGATAGATGATAACTAGGTAGGTGATAGATAGATGATAAATAGGTAGGTGATAGATGATAACTAGGTAGGTGATAGATAGATGATAAATAGGTAGGTGATAGATGATAAACAGGTAGGTGATAGATAGATGATAACTAGGTAGGTGATAGATGATAGATGATACACAGGTGGCTGGTAGACAGACAATAGAGAACTCAGCATCTCAGTTACCAGTGGCTTCTGTTCATTGACACCATTCATTGTAAGTGTGCCTCTTGACCCCCAGCTTGGAAAGGTGAACAATTTCCTCCATCAGAGCTCACACCTACCTCTCCCTTGCTACCACCTTCCAACTCTGTGTGATAACTTTGCAGGTTGATCACATTCACCTTTTCTTTTGTCCTAAAATGCACACTTTTAAAATTATTTATTGCATCTCACACCATAAATCCTTTTCCCATTTTCTTCTTCCTCTTCCCTCTCCTCCCCCCTCTCCTCCCCCTCCTCCTCTTCCTCTTTCTCCTCCCCCTTTCCCCTTTCTCGTCCTCCTTCCCATCTTCCCCTTCCTCCTCCTCCTCTCCCTCTTTCTCCTCTTCCTTCTTCTCCTCCTCTTCCTCCTCTTCTTTTTGTATATTTTGAGCTATTTTGACTTGGTCCTTTTTTCCCCCCTCTTGACACGAGGTTGCTCTGTGTAGCCCTAGCTATCCTGGGAACTTGCTCTGTAGACCAGGCTGGCCTTGAACTCAGAGATCCTCCTGCCTCTTCCTCCTGACTGCTGGGATTAAAAGTGTGAGCCACCACACCTGGCTGACTCAGTTCTTAATTACTTGTCAGGTAGCAATTTCAAGAAGGATACATGAACACTTGGGAGGGAGAGGATCTGTGAGTTGAGGCCAGCCTGGTCTACAGAGCCAGTTTCAGGACAGCCAGGGCTACACAGAGAAACCTTGTTCCCCATTCCTCACCCCCTCAAAAAAAGAAGGGTATGTGGATATTTTGTTTTTACTTCTTTTGGATTGAAAATGTCTACCGGGTATTATTATACATGAATGATTAGTGGGTGGGGCTGTGCTGAGTGGTAGAGCAGTTGTCCAGAATACCTGACATCTGAGTTGAATCTCCAGGAAAGCACACACACACGCACACGCACGCTCACACCCAGTATATGAATAGCGTGACTGATTATAATACTCTTGATTCTTGTTTGTCTTTATTTTATTGCGAGTGTGGAAAGCTGTGCATGTATATGTGTTCGTGTGAGGTGTATGTATGTGGACACGTGTCATGGCACTAGTGTGGAGGTCAGAGGACAACTTCCGGGAGTCAGTTCCTTCTTTCTCCCATGTAGGCTCCAGGGATCAAATCTGGCTGGATGACAGGTACCTCTATCCACTGAACCACATCTTACCCCTCTACCCCCACTCCCCACCCCTGTCCTGTCTTTCTCCCTGAGTTTTGTTCCATTGTCTGTTGGCTTTTTTATTGTTGAAAATTGCTAGGTCAGCCTAATTTTCCCATATTGTGTTTCTTTATACTTGAAGTTTGGTAATTTCATGTCTCCCTCCCCCCTCCCCAAATAGAAAAAAAATTAAGTGCTGTTCCACGCTATAATTTAGGTTTCTCTGCCCTTACTTACTGTACACCATGACTTTAAGCTTGTTGATACGGTGCAGTTCACAGAACAGCTCGTGGCTACCGACCAAATGTAGGGGTGTAGGGGAGGTGTTGAAAGGTCCAGTTTGGGGCAGATTCTGTTCTTAGAAAGTTTCCTGTGAGTACTCTTAGGAGATGTAAGTCCTCCCAGACCTCTGACATGTATATTGTGACTTTAGAAGCCCTCACAGGGACAATATTCAAAATACAATCCCTTGTGAATGATGATTAGGGTTGATGTGATGAAACAGAAGAGCTGTTTTCATTTCAGATAGCCGTCTCCAGGCATCTTCCGGTGAGAGCAAGACTCTGGCTAAGTCACCGAGACTCGAGTTTTAGGTGAAGAGAAGCAGGGTCTGCAGTGTTAGTTTGAGCAGAACATTTTGTGACCGCTGCTTTCCTTCCCTATTTATTTTATCCCTTAGTATGTGTTTGCCTGCACTTGTCTGTGCACGGGAAGAGGGTATGGGAACCCCTGGAACCAGAGTTAAAGACTGTTGTGAGCCTTGTGGGTCCTGGTAACTAAACCAGGGTTCTCTGCAAGAGCAGCAAATGCTCTTAACCACCGAGCCATCCCTCCAGTCCCAGCTCTGTTCTTGATACTCTTCCCTCCAGTGTTAGTCTATTTCTGAAGCAGGTTTTTCAAACTCCACAGTAAGGTGGGTGTGTCTGAGGTTGCACATGATTGGATCCTATTACTTGTCATATTGAAATTAGTGTCTACAAACTAATCTTAGCTTTCCAAGCATTAATTAATGCTTTGTGTGTTTGGGCCCTGGTCTTGCTAGGTAGCCTATCTGGCCTTGAATCCCAAGTGCTGGTGTGTGCCACCAAACATGGCTCTTATCATTTTCAAATAATCATTTTTTTAAAATTTAGTTTTAGACTACTGTTTAATTTGTTCAGAGAAAGGCAGCCAATATTGACATTTCTCAGAGGGGATTTAACGCCCCTCTTATGGACAGTAAGAAAAGTCTCTCTCCTCTCTTTCTCTTCTCCCCCACCCCCCTCCTAATTGCTCTTTCTTTTTTGAGTTTATTAAAAGGAAATTTCAACACAGACTCGAGGACAGAGGTTGGTAGATACAGAGGTGCTTAGGGAAAGAATAAGATGTACCCAAGTGTGGATATGGGCTTCTCAAGGGAGTGTCATCATAATGGCCATATTCTTTACGCTTAAAGTTTGTATTTGTTTTTGCAGTAAAGCCTCCACAGCGAAAACTCACTTGGTTTAAATATCCTCAGGGCCCAGCACAGGACTTACGGAATCCCATGAGGAAGAGTGTGAGCTTGCATAGTCAGCTGGTTCTGGAGCTTTGGAAATATGGAGAGCTACAAGGGTTTATGCCAGGGGCTCTCATGGCCGAGAGTCTTTTTCTATTTCAGGTTTTAGGAAATGAAATCGAGACATTTTTTCCTTCGGCTAGAGCAACAGTAGTAATTTCAGGAACATATGTAGTACTTCAGGACTCCGTAGAAACAAAAACTGTTCAGATCACGTGAATTTTAAAGACTAATGAATTCAAATAGGATGTTTATTTTACTGATGACACTCAGTAAATATGCTACCAGTTGTCGGCATTTAGGAATTTTGAGCACAATAAAAAATAAACAGCCAAATGTCAAAATGAAACAAACAAAAACAAAACACCACAGAGGGGGAGATTTTGCCTCAAGGAACTTACAACTTAGATCTGGAGTGATCTTCCCTGTCCTGAAGGAGGGCCATGACACCAGGAAGTGGCACTGAGACAGAGGACAGGGCCACACCTTTCCTTTAGTGACTGGCTGACAGGCCACCCTTCCTTTCTATTTTATTCATCTGCCATACTCAGATGGAGAAGCCATACTGAGCTGTGCAATAATCCAGGGGTTCAGCCCAGGTTCCCAGAACCAGCCAGGGCATGGCCAACAAAAGCTGCCCATGGAGGAAGCCAGAATGAGCTGTTTGCTGAGGAGGGGAGTTGACCTAGCATGGCTCCTCCAGGGAGAGCACCCAGCCCTTTACTCTGCAGCTGAACTGGGGTCTCCTGTCTTCCACCACTCACCAGCTCCCTGCTCCTGCAAACCCCAGCTTGCACCACTCCCCAAGCCCCTTTATTGCTGGTCTCCTACCCTTGTTTTATCTTTGCCCCCTTGTTGCATGGACACCTGTTTCAGGGGGCGTGGACTGCCAGAACAGTCTTTAAAAGCAGTAATAGAAATACTGCAACAAAACAGCCCAGCCCAGCCCAGCCCAGCCCAGCCCAGCCCAGCCCAGCCCAGCCCAGCCCAGCCTAGCCTCATACCCCTCCAAAGAAAGAGAGAAAAATACCCGATAGCCAGCCACATTTTTCTTTTAGAATTATTCAAGACAAATAACAGTGGAGCTGATACTAAGCCCAGCATGAAGGGCCTCAGAGATGTCTCGGTGGTTAAAAGTACTCCGTGTTCTTGCAGAGGACCTGAGTTCAGTTCCAGCATCCACATGGCAGCTTGAAAACCTTCTGTAACTCCAATTTCCGGGGGGTCCGTTGCTCTCTTCCTGCCTCTGTGGGCTCCTCCTGCATGCATGTGTGCACATAAGCTGTCACAGGCTCACACACATACTCAAACCCAAAAGACACAAACAAACAAACAACGTTGCAACCCAGTGCCAGGAAGTGTGAGGGAGACTGAGAGGAGTGCTGGGCATTGTAGGTAGAGGAAGTGAATGAGTCCAAATCCAGACTTAAGTGGAACCATGGCTACAAATGGCTCCTAAACCTAATCCCAGTGTACATGTGACTTTAGTAATAAAAGAGCTCCTGTTTCTCTATGTTCATGTGAGTATATTAAATATGTGGCATGAAAGTGTGTGTACATATGTGTCCTTTCTGTGTTTACGGATACTTGAGGCATGAAGCGGTTTAAGAAACAATTTGTTTGGGCTGTGTTTATCCACAGGTATCTCTTGGGTGTTCTTTGTGGCTCATCCTCTTGCTGTCCAGACATAAATAGTACAGTCTGTTCTTTTGTTTTTTTAACTTAGTAGGAAATGATCCCATCTGCTGTCCAGTGACAGCAGTCCAGTGTGTAAAGAGGGCCTGTGAGGTTGTAGCTGAGGTGTAAATATTTAAAACAATGAAAAATTTTTGGGTGGGTGGAGTAATTCACAATAGCTTTATTCATCTTAAGGATTTCATAATTAAAAATTGACATTGAGGGTAATTTTACATAAATACAATTTCATAATTAAAAATTGACATTGAGGGTAATTTTACATAAATACAAGACATAGGTACCAAAAGCTGTTTTGGTGTTTAGGTATGCATGTGTTGTATACATGTATGTTTTCCCGCACATGTGTGGTGTACACATGGAGAGCCCAGAAGTCTATATCTGGTATCTTCCCAGTTGCTCTCCACTTTGTGTTTTTGAGACAATCTCTCATTGAAATTGGAGCTTGCGTAATGGCTAGACTGGCGAGGCGGTGAGTTCTGGGAACGTGTCTGTATCTACTCCTGGTACACCAGTGCTGGGCTTAGAGCTGAGCACTTCCATGCTTGGCTTTTTCCTGGGCACTGGAGATCCTAGCTCAGGCCCTCACACTTGTTTTGCAAACAGTGAGCCGTCCCCCCAACCACACTAAACACATAGTTTAGCACATTTAAGCTTTAACACAGTAGAGGATTACATTCATTTCAAACTGAACAAATATTAAAATTATCTCAGTGGTCGAGGATATGACAGTGAAATGTGAAAGGTTGTCAAACAGCATCATTTCAGGGACTCCCCTTCATCTCTCCCTTACCCCTGCTCCCACCCCAGGGTCATTTTGTCTTGAACATCTTCCTGAACTCCCGGATGGCCACAGCAGCGGGAATGCAGAGAGGTACACAGACGCAAAGGACAAGTGCTGTCATTGTGGTTGGGAGTTTGTGGCAGTTGGCAGTTTGAAACCTCCGACAGTCCTCAAGCTATGACGCTGTCTTGGTATGCATAGCCTATGCATACCTTGACCTGTAACAAGAGTAACCCAACGTGGCAGGCTTACAGCAGAGAATGTCTTTTTTTTTTTTTTAATGTGAGATGGACCATTTCATTGGGAAAAACAAAGTAAATGCACCCAACATTTAAAAAAAAATTCTTTTTCAAACAAAGTCTCATGTAGCCCAGGCTGGCCTGGAATGCACTGTAATATATAGGAAAACATGAACCTAAGCTCCCAATGGTACTCTCTCCAATCTTGGGTGCTGGGGTTAAAGATGTGTTCTGTCATGGCTCAGAAAACAGCATTTTCAGAGTCTGAATCTGAAGCCTAATCCTGTGTTTATTGCTTGAGGTTGGAGTAGCTAGAACTTTTAAGCTTTGGAACACCAAGCTTAATGGCCCTTTAAAAATCACTTTAACTTTTGCATTATTCAGGTATGCCTAGAGTACGTGTCTTAGAGTCGGTCCCCTTTGCTCCGTCATTTTCCATAATACTTAAAACCCTTTTTAGTGATATTTATTATAAAGTATTATAACTCTATGATGTCTATATTTTTATCTCACTGCCTCGACTTTTAAGTTTCCTATAAGAGCAATAAGAATAGGCACTTTCAGTCATTTTTGTAACAGTCTTGGTGGCTAAAGCATTTCCTGAGTTATAAAAAGATATTTAAAAAGTGTTTATTAATGCATGATGTGGGCAAGCTTCCCCTACCATCTCCTACTTTGCAATGTCCAAATATAGATATAAGAGCAAGCTTGAAAAATCATATTTTTTTTTGCCACAGTCAGCCTGAAAATTTTTTTCTATAATTAAAAAAAAATTTTTATTTAGTGAATGCATGTTTTGCCTGCATATAAGTTTGTATACTATGTGAGTTCAGTGCCCATGGAGGTCAGAAGAGGACATCAGATCCCCCGGAACCATAGTTACAGATAGATGGAAGTTGCCATGTGTGTGCCGTCTCTTGTTGCTGACTTCTGTTTGCCACATGCATGACCACATGTACTGGAATGCACACGTGCGTGCGTGTGTGTGTGTGTGTGTGTGTGTGTGTGTGCGTGTGCACACATGCATATGCCGTAAACAGAGAAAATCACCCAAATTTAACTTCTAGTGATAAACAGTGTACTCTCTTAAATGATGAAATACTCTGTTGTAGATTAAGTACTGTAGAAGAAAATACAGCAAATTAGATAACACGGACTGTGAAAATATCCAGCACCACCCCCCCCCCCCCCCCTTTTAGTGGCACATGCTGGTAATCACATCTACTCAGGAGGGCAAGGCAAAGACAGCCATTTCGATGAGGCCAGCCTGGGAAACAGTGAGACCTGTTCCCAAAGTAAAAAGTGAGGAAATGAATAGGGTGTGGCTGTAGCTTACTGGTGGACCCCTTGCTTAGTGTATATGAAGCTTTGAATTCAATCCTCAGTAGTGGGGAAGGGGAATTTTCCAATCGTTGGAGTCCCCCTAGAAAAATAAAAAAGAAGAAAGAAAGAAAATGATTTTGAAGAAGGCTTGGCTTGGGTTGTACATCTGTAATCCCAATATTTGGGGAGTAGAGGCAGGGGGTCAAGAGTTGAAGGTCAGCTGGGCAATGGTGGCACATGCCTTTGATCCCAGCACTTGGGAGGCAGAGGCAGGTGGAGAGGCTAGCCTGGTCTAAAGAGTGAGTTCCAGGACAGCCAGTGTTAAAACAGAGAAACCCTGTCTTGGAAAACAAACAAACAAACAAACAAACAAAAAGGTCATTTTTGGTTATTGAGCAAATTCGAGACCAGACTGGGATATATGAGACCTTATCTTCAAATAAAAGGAAGAATGGCCATAGTTTTTCCACTTGTTAACCATAAGCGCATATGTTCAAGGAATTCAGTCAACCTCAAACAAAGAAATCCCAAGGAGAGCAGCATGAAGGCCCATCCGAAGTTAGCCAGACACATGCGAAAGTGTGACTCCGCTGCCAGATGCCGTCAGGCTAGAAGTCCACTCCCAGAAAACATTCCCGGAGACGAGAGCGAAGGGCCTTGCGCGATGGCTCAGTGGACTGAGACGGTTGCTGCCACGCCTGACATCTGAGTGCAGTCTTGGGGACCTCCAGAGCGGAGGCAGAGACTTCTGAAAGCAGTCTCCTCATCCCCAGGGGAGAGCTGTGGCCGTGTAACGCCCCCAACACAGACACACACAAGCAATGCGTGAGTGTGATTGCACTTTCTAAAGAGTCGATGGAGACTCCCAACGGATGAGACCCGAGGGAATCCAACAGCTTCCAACCTCCCCTGAAAGAAATACTAAGGGAAGTTCTCCAGGCAAAGGAGGGCCATTGTACCAGGCGAGATCTGCCAACACAGACAGGGTGGTAGAACACTTGGCAGAGTCAGGTTGTGGGTAAATACAAAATACCTCTTCTGAGTGTTTCCAAAATTAAAGGATAATCAACTTCTAAAGTGAGCCCAGCAGTGTGCTGTGGGACTTACAAAGCAGTGGAAATAAAATCTGAGGTCACAATAGAACAAAGGAGTGGGTGGGGGTGTGTGGTGCTGGAGGAAATGAATGTTTACCACTGTGTCCACGCGAATAAAGTGCTTTTTGAGTGTATGTTGTGGTAAACTGAAGAGACGGATGAGGTGCACCATAGAGAAATCACTTAAAAAAATCAAAACCTCTAAAAACAAAGAGTGAGCTAGCCAGTAGTATGGCTGGTGAGCCAGGAACAGAGAGGATATGTGTCCTACTTTCATTTCTGTTGCTGTGGTACCCCGACAAAAGCAATTTTAAGGGATCAGAGGTTTATACAATTCCAGGTCACAGCCCATCATTTCTGAAAAGTGAAGGTAGGAGCTTGAAGTAGCTACTTACATCCACGGTCAAGAGCAGAGAGAATGGGTACCTTAGTGCTGACCTCTCAGCTCACTCTCTCTTCTCTTTTATAGTCCAGGGCCTCACCCATGGAACGGTGTCGTGCAGGGAGAGTCTTCCCACCTCAGTTAACCCAACTAAGAAAAACCCAATCTACGGAATGGATCACCGCAGGCCAACCTGATCTACTGAATGGGCCACTGAGACTTCCTTCGTAGGCAGTTCTAGATTGTGTCAAGGTGACAGCTAAAACTAGCCATCACAGGGCCGGTGAGATGGCTTCCATGGATAAAGGTGCCTGCTGCTCAGGCTGGATTTGATCCCCAGGATCTACGTGGTAGATGGAACCAACTCCTTCACATCGTTCTCTGACTTTCATAGGTGCACCGTGACACACATGTGCCCCATTCCCCATATTAACACACACAAAATAAGATAAATGTTAAACAAAACAAAACAAACCCTTAGCAGGGTGTGGTGGCACACGCCTTTAATCCCAGCTCTCAGGAGGCAGAGGCAGGCGGATCTCTGTTCCAGGCCAGCCTGGCCTACAGAGTGAGTTCCAGGACAGCCAGAGTTACAGCAGAGAAACCCTGTCTTGAAACCACCCCTCACAAACAAAAAATAAAAATAAGTAAATAAATACCCTAATTGCTACAATATTAAATCCTTAAAAAAATAGTTTAAAAGAAGATAAAAGAAAGAAAGAACCAATGAGACTAACAGCTGTGTAGACAGCCATAGGGACTGTGAATGGTTAAAACATTCCCTGTTTGAATGACCTGTTGGGCTGGGCAGATAAGTGAGATCCAATTATTATTGTCTGTAGTAGTTTACTACAGTCTTTTACCCTCAATGTAGGGAATGAGAAAGGAAGGATAGAAAGAAAGAAATCCTCATGGCTCTTGCAGGTGGCCTGCAAGATAGAGCCATGATAGAGAGGAGAGAAAGAAAGAAAGGAAGGAAGGAAGGAAGGAAGGAAGGAAGGAAGGAAGGAAAGAAGGAATAAAGAGCTTCACAGCCTTTTAGGCTGTCTGAAACTTGGAGAGCAGGAGCTGACAGTGAGCCAGAATAGGGTCTCAGCTCACTATCCTCAAATCCAACTTCTCCAGCTGATGTTCTTCTAAGCAATAACCAACAAACCAACACACCAACGAACCAGTAACACTCAAGCGTCCAACCAACCAACTCCGGCTCTTGGGGCGTCAACCTTTTTATACTCTAAGCAAAAGTTCCCAGAAGCCCAAGCGGCACAAAATCATAAAGACACGTTACATGTGGCAAAACAACCACGCATAACCAAATTATAGCCACCTGCAATAAACAGTCCAAATCAAACTCATAAACATCTACCACACCGGGGACAGGAACAGAAACATAGTCCAGACACTGTTTTGCATTTCTAAAGAAACCGAAATGACAGACCTTCTAAGCGTCCAGCTACCATTGTCTAATGAGAAATCCATTTCAAATCAGTTAATGCATCTATATTAAATGTAAAACCATGAGAAGTTATAATATATAAATGCTAATCAAAAGCAGGTGGAGAGAGCTGGAGAGGCGACTCAGATGACTCATAGATGATGGTTGCTATTACAAAGGACCTGGGTTTGGTTGCCAGCACACACTTCAGGGAGCTCACAACCGACTGTAACTCCAATTCTAGGTGATCCAGCACCCTCTTCAGGTCACCAAGGGCATCAGGCATGCACATGGTACACATATTACACAGGAAGGTGAAACACTCATCCATATAAAGTAAAAATAAATAAAAAAGTTTATTATCCGGGAAAACGAGAGATTCATTAGGAAGACTCAGTAGTTCTGGCTGACTGCATAGATAGCTAAAACAGCCTTAAAATACGTAAAGGAAAACAATTCAGAAAGAAGCAGGTAAATTTTCCAGTTATGTTTGTAAAACCCCCCTCCCCCAATAGACACTAGCAAGGACATTAAGATTCGAACACCATCTTTCATGAACTTGGCTTAACTGGTATTTGCAGGACACTTTACCCAATAGCAGGATACTATTTGTAAGCGCATTGCCCTGCAGAGAGTGTATTCTGGTAATAAACCAGCCTCGATGTATTTAGTGTCCTCATTTTTTATGATGTGGTGACAATTGCCACAAACTTAATGGCTTAACATAAAACACATATGTTGTCTTTCGGATCTGGGAGTCTAAAGTCCAGACTGGGTCTCTTCTGGAGGCTGGAGACAAAGGCTGCCTCCTGGCCGTTTCCTACCCAAGTCACTCATGCCTTTGGTTGCTGTTCTGGTTCAGCAGAAGCAGCGGTTTTCCTCATGTCACCATCTGATTAGTACTGTTTTGCTCTTCTTTCTGCTTGTGGAGACCCTTGTGATGACGCTGGACCACGGGTACTTAGGATACACTGTCCTTCTGAAGGTTTGCTGGTGAGGAACTTTAAACCCACCAGGATCTTTATTGCCCTGGGTCATGCAAGGGAACAGGTATTCCCAAGTTCCAGGGATCAAGACTCTTTGGGAGGAGGTCAATAGATTTTAAAAACCAGCAAATGTTTGGAAATCAAAGAAAGCAATCTGTGGGCCAAAAGGGGGGAAAAAAATCACATTTTAAAATTCAAGTTGTTTGGAACAGTAGAGGAAGAGCCCAGGGACGCTGATGGGAAAAGTAGCCACAGGGTTGGGGTGGGTGGGCACACTATTTCCTGGACATGCAGGCGGTCCTGGCACTGAGGAGGGAAACTCTGGACTCCAAGAAGTTAAGGGTTTGGGGAGAAGGATTCTCTCTCCCTCTGCAGTCTGGGAAAATAATAACATAATCTCCGTAAGAGGTAACAGACCTGCTCGCTCCCACTGTTGTGGTACAAGGTCTGAAACGTTGGTATTGGCATGGAGAGTTGAGCTGGCTGTGCCTGAGGCCAGCAACAGAGGCTCTAGACCAGTGGTTCTCAACCTTCCTAATGCCGCCACCCTTTAATTCAGTTCCTCGTGTGGTGGTGACCACCCCCCAGCCATAAAATGATTTTACTTTTTTATTATTGTTTTATAACTGTAATTTTGCTAATGTTATGAATCGTAATATAAATATCTGATATGTTAGATGGTCTTAGGCGACCCTGAGGAAAGGTAGTTTGAGCCCCAAAAGGGTCTCAACCCATAGGTTGAGAACCACTGATCTAGAGTATAATTACGAACATGGTTTGTCGTAAGTTTCTCCTTTTATCTTTTATTTGAGAGAGAGGGAGAGAGGAGAGAGAGAGAAAGGGAGAGAGGGAATGAATGTATGTGATACGTATGTGTTGGTGTGGGCATGCGGGCGGACATGCATATATAGTTACACAAGTTACCTCTGGAGGGCAGATGTCTACATGGATGTCTTCCTTGCTCTCTACCTTATCTTTTGAATCAGGGTCTCTCCCTGAACCTGCAGTTCACTGATCGGCTAGACTAGTTGGCCAGCGTGAGCTTCAGGGAGCTACTTATCACATCCCCAGTGCTGGAGTTTGAAGCCTGAGCAACTGTTCCCTGCTTTCACATGGATGCTAGGGATCTGAGCACATATCTTCATGCTTGGACATTCAGTTTGCTGACTGAACCATCTCTCCAGCCTCTTTGTCTTAACCTGATATGCATTCATTTGCTCTTCCTGTCATTCCAAAAGTCAAAGGTTGGCTGCTGCCTCTGTGGCTTCAGCAGACCTCCATCACTGGGCAGCAGCTTAAATAGGTCGCCGTCACTGTGATACAAATTGAGTTTAGCAGTCAATCTTTGAGCATGCTCGTTCGTGTTTGTGTACACAGGGGAGAGTGGGCCATTTAAGATTTCTTCACTGGGTGTGGAGGTCGCCACTCCCTCTAATTGTTGACATTACAAAAGATCAGCAGATCATTGAAAACCCCACGGTAGAGGACTGATGAGTAGCAGACTACCCTGCCCTTAGACTACATCCTGATTATCTAGCATCTGCTGGTCCTAGATTCTCCTAATGCTGAGAGTCTGAGAATCTAGAAGGAGCAGTCGTGGTCAGTATTGTGGTCAGTGTCCTGTAGGAGGCTTCCTCAGGACAGTCGCTTTCATGAAACGTTATATGATGCAGATTAACCAAATTAGATTCTAGTTTCTGACAGACTGATTAGAACAGCCAGCTAACTGAATGTCAAAAGTAATGTGTACATTAGCCAGAAGTCAGTGTGGTCAAAAGGATGTGTTGTTGAGAGAGGCAGTCCATGGATTTCCTGTGCTCCCAGGCACCTTGTTGGTATGCCAGGGTTGTGGTGTCCTGAACACCTTTTTAAAATCAATCTTCTTCTTACAGGTTTTTTTTTTAAATATTATAATATAATCATATCATTTCTCCCTTTCTCTTTCCTCCCCCCAGTCCTTCCCTACACCATTTCTCTCATTCAAGTTATGGCCTCTTTTTCTTTAATTGTAATTGCACGTGCGCACACGCACACACACACACAGCTAAGAAATACATAGTGGTTTTGGTGGTACAATGATGTAAATGTAATGTCAGTAAAAATAGTAAATTTAAAACCAAAGCTGACAAATGGGCTGGGCAAGTGTGCATGTGTGTGTGTGTGTGTGTGAGTGTGTGTCTGTTTCCTAAATATACATATAAAACCTGCTTAGTCTGTATAATGTTACTTGTACGTGTGTTTTCAGGACCGACCATATGGTATTGGATAACCAGTTGTGCTTTTTCCTGGGGAAGACTATTCTCTTGCTCTCAGCATTCCTTAGTTACCTGTAGTTCTTCGTGTAGGGTTGAGGCCTCCTGAGCTGTCCCCTGTCCGCATTAGCATTGTAGACCAATCATATGCCAAGTGATATATCTACAACATAGCCCCTGCACCTAAGGCTTGGGGGTGATTTGGGAAGAAGAGGGTAGAAAGGTTGTAAGAGCCAGAGGACTAGAAGTTCTCTGTGAGATTATGTCTTCTAGAAATGTCAGAGGAGCTTCATCCGTGAAGTCTCACCAACATGGCAGCCTAAACACGATCGGGACACTTTTAACCTGAGTAATTTCTCAGAGTTTCGGCAGTGAGGGTTGTGATCTTATTCCTCTGTGGCACACACAGAGTGTGGCTTGGTACTCACTACAGCCGTGGGTGCCCAAAGCTCGCTGTTCAGTAACTCAGCCTCTTCATGTGGAAGCATCTGCCTCTCTATACCACCTTTGACAGGGAGGGGTGGGAGACACGAGTGCTACTTGTTCGTGTTTTGTGATGTGTTTAGAGTCATCAAGGTCTTTTCCCTTGACTGGGAGTCCGTCTTCTATCAGTGCACACGAACAGTCAACGAAACAGTGTGAGAAGTCCTGATGATAAAGCCTTAGGTGGAGTTGAGTCATTATTTCTGTTCAGCATCGTGCTGGGGCGGGGGTCCTAGTTAGTGCAGTGGATAAGGAACGAGAGACGTATGGTTTGAAAAGAAGGAAACAGCCTTCCTTCAGAGGCATCCTTGTTATGTAGAAAACAAGAAGGGAACTATGAAGTAGTTAAAAGAAACTGTAAATAGGCTGAGCACACAGTTATGGAATACCTATAGGAAACTGTGTGTGCTGGATATTATGAAGCATAAGAATAAGGAAAGAGATCTTGGATCTGAGGTTGGGAGGTTTCCTATTGTTGAGATTATTACACTGGAAGTGATCTTCAGGGTCGGTACAATCCCTGTCAGAATCCCAGTGTAATCTTTTGCAAAGCTACGAAATATCTTCTAAAGGTTGTGTAAGTTCTTGAGGAATCCCAGATGATAGACAACCGTCTTGAAGAAGAACCACGTTGGATGTCTCAAACTCTCTGATATCAAGCCCTATGACAGTGCTGCAGCTATGAAAGCAGCGTGGTACTGCGTGTAGACTGTGGAAAAGAAGAGAGGAGCTTTGTGTGTGTGTGCGTGCGTGTGTATGTGTGCGTGTGGGGTTAGGGGATGTTCTACAAGGATGCGTCTTAGTCAGTGTCCTGTCGCTGGGAAGAGACACCATGACTACGGCAATGCTTATAAAGGAAAACATGTAACCTGGGCTGGCTTACAGTTTCAGAGGTTTGATCCATTATCATCATGGAGAGAACACAGCACACAGGCAGACGTGGTGAAGAGGTAGCTGAGAGTTCTATGTCCAGATATGCAAGCAGCAGGAAGTAAAAGATGCTGGGCCCGGCTCAAGCATTTGAAACCCCAAAGTCCCACCCCCACCCCCACCCCCAGTGACACACTTCCTCCAATAAGGCCACACAGACCCCAGCAGGGCCACTTGTCCTAATTCTTTCAAATAGTGCCACCCCCAGTGAGTCTGTAGGATCCATTTTCATTCAAAGGAGCACAGATGCTAAGAGCATTTGGGAGGCAAATGGCAGCCTGTAACAAAACCAAAACTAGATGTCTACATGGAAGAGCAATACACGGGACTCCAGTTTACACAACATATCAGCGTCAGTTCAGATTTGTTCAGGGACCAACCTCAAAGTGAGAGTTAAAGACTATAAAACTCTAAGAAGAAAACAGGAGAAAAGCTTCATGAGGTTGGGTTTGGTGATAATTTCATGGATATGATACGCAAAGCATAAACAATAAAAGTAAGAATTGTTAAATTGGACTATATATAAAAATAAAAATTGTCAAATACAAGTATTACACTCTTACATGAAGGACTGGAATAGACAGATTCACAAAGACCAAGCACTGTGACAGTTTCCAGGGGCTGGTTGGAGCTGGGAGAGTAAGGAGATCAGCGTTTAAAGAGTATAGCGTTTCCATTTGGAATGGTGACAGAGGCTGGGCAAATACATAGTGGTATTGGGAGTACAATGGTATCCATGTACTTCATGTCATTAAAAATAGTAAATTTAAACCCAGTAATAAAAACAACCAGTACCGCCACCAACAAAAGCCCTTACCAGAGTGAATGACAACCACAGAACTGGAGAAAACATTTTAAAGTCATGCATCTGATGTGCGATTAATGACCAGAATATATCGTATTCAATAACAGAAACACAAAGAATACAACTGAATGTTGAGTCTGGAGAGGTAGCTCGGTGCGTAAAGGACGTGATGGCCCGAGTTTGGGTTCCCAGCACTCATGTAAAATCTTATTGCTGGGATGGAGTCAGGTGGATCCTGGGAGTTTCTAGCCAGCCAGTCTAACAAAACAGCCAGCTCACTTTCCACCTTAGTTTATAAGACAGGATTGCTCACTGAGTGAGCGAGGAAGATTCCTGATGCCTACGTCTGACCTTGCACTTGAGCACACCCACAAAAGTGATCACACAGCATGTACAGAAGTGTAGGTATTACTCTAAAGAATAAAAGATGAAAAGTTGCTCAAACTTACAGACTAGGGAACTTCAAATCAAATCACAGTGTGCTGGGTGCGGTTGCTCATTGCTCACACCTTTAATCTCAACACTAGGAGGCAGAGGCAGGCAGACTCCAGGAGTCTGAGGCCAACGTGGCTGTGTAGCAGTTTCCAGGCCAGCCAGAACTGCACGGTGAGACTCTGTCTCAAACGAAACAAAACCAACCAAAAGTGAGTCATGGTCTTCTATTCATTTGGATGCTTCCTATAATGAGAAAGAAGTGTTGAAAATAAGACAAAGGGTTTGTGGGAAAATTGGGATCCTGGTGCCCTGGTGGTGGGACAGCCTCAGCCACTGTGGTGGCTGCTCAGAATTTAAAGACAGAATCACCGGATCACCCAGCAATTCCACTTCTTGGTTAATAGTTAGAACAGTTGAATTCAAGGTCTCAAAATGACATTTGTACACTAGAATCATGGCATTTCTATTCATAGTGGCCAAAAGGTGGAATTAACCCGTGTCAATGAAAGGATGAGAGGATAATGCAATGTCTTACATGGGAAGGAAACTCTGACTCACACAGAGGAGAACCTCTGCTAAGTGAAATAGCGCCTCCCGAAAGACAGTGAGCAACCGGAGTGGTCAGGTTTGTAGGGTTAGAAAGTGGAAGTGTGACTGCCTAGGCTTAGAGGAGGGGAAAGGAGGAACTGTCCAGTGACGGTCAAGTTTCAGATTAGCAAAATGAAAAATCTTGGTTGTACAGCAGCTGAACACTATTCAACTCTTCCCCTAAAATTTGTTAAGGTGATGCATTTTATGTTGCCGGTATCTCACCACAATAAAAAAGAAGCTTACAGAGAGTATGTGAAGTGTGCTGTGTTATAAAGTAGTGCTTGGTGGCCTGGCAAGGCAGTTCAGTGGTTAAGAGTTTGTCTTTCAGAGGACCCACGTTTGGGTCACAGTACCCTGGATGAGCCACACACAACCTTCTGTAACTCCAGCTCTGGGAGATTTGATGCCCTCTTCTGGCTTCCACAGACACTTGCATGGGTATGGTATACACACACACACACACACACACACACACACACACACACGGAAAATAAATCTTCAACATAGTGCCTGGTAACAGCTGATCAACTGCATTGCATATATTTGTGGATTTGAAGCATACTTTGACTCAATTGTCAGTTTTTCCGTGGTGTACATTTAGGTTGGGTTTGGGTGGGGCTACTGAACTTTAGCATGGGTCTGTAAAAAAACATGAGAAAGTTCAAAGACTTTGGTCCTATTACCTGTGCAGTCCTGCTTCACACAGGTTTGTGCATGTATATGTGTGTGTGTGTGCGTGTGTATTCTCTTATGTCTTAAGGCACAGATGTGCATAACGAGCTGAGCACTATCAGTTGGCAGTCATTAAGAGCCAAATGTACAGCACTGTACATTTTACAAATTAATTCTGAAAAGACTGAAAATCTCATACTGTCAAGTTTCTGTCAAGAGAGGGGTTTGGAGTTTGGTTATTTTACAGTCTCAGGTAAACATGGATATGGACAGACTCCTGGGTCCTCATCTTTCAGGATACGTCTGGAACTTAGCTAACATTCATTTAAAGACAATCCATGCAAAGTTCTCGGAAAACAAATAGGAAGTATGATGTCATTAGTTTCCCTGGCCAGAAAAAGCCTTGAGATTTGTCAGGAAACTTGGTGAAGAGGGGAGGGCAGGGGACCATCAGGAAGGGACCTCGCAAGTCGGAGTAGGCTCCCTCCAGGACTTCAAAGTTTGTTCCTGTTCTCAGTGTGGCTGCACTGCTCCAGAGACGGCGGAAATGCTTAATAAACTCTGCATACTCATCGCAAGAGAAATTAAGTGATGACAATAGCCATGGTGCTTTTAGCACCATGCATCAACTTTTAACTGGCATTAGATACTGAGAATTAGTAATTTTTTTGTACCTCTCAATTTTCTGTTACTTGGAGAAAAGCCAATTCTTGTGTGTGTGTGTGTGTGAGAATTTAAAATGTTATTATTGCTGTGTGTCAGTGAGAATGTATATATTTTTATATTTTTACATTTACACATCTATAAAATAGTTGCTTCAGGATCTGTGTATAACCACTAGCTTACAATTTCTATAATTGACACAGCTTAATTAAGATCTTGACATTTCAATGATTGACAGGCCATTATTGATTCGTTGCTATTCTGGTATAAAATCTTTCTGTGTGAGACTAGTCTCTGCCTAAAGCTAGAAGAAGAGAAACACACCTCTAAATGTCTTGTTTAGGTTGAATATATGTTTAATTTCCATTTTTTGCTATTTTTGTAATGGAATTTTCTATTTTTGTGAATACTTGGGTTTTTTTTTTTTTTGTGTGTGTGTAAATTCACTAGTTTGAGATCACAAGTAATCTTTCGTTAAGACTTGAGATTCTCACCAGGTCCGTGTTGTGTCTTGAATGTGGAATGTTCCCCACAGGTTCCTGTGTTTGGACACTGTCTCCAGCAGGTGTCGCTGTTGGGGAAGGTGGTAGAACCTGAGGATGATGGAGCCTCTCTAGAGGACAGAGGTCTCTAGGATGAGCCCTGAGGGTTCCTAGGCTAGCCCACTATCCTGTGTCCCTTCTGCTTCCTGACTGTGGGGGCTGTGAGACCAGTTATGTCAAGGTGCCCTTGCTGTGCCTTCCCTGCTAGGATGGATAGCATTCTGATTCTGTGAGCTGAAAATAACCTTCCATCTCTTAAGTTGATTCTCCTCGGGTGTTCGATCACAGCAATAGAACAGTTAACTAATATGCATCTTATTTGTGTGGTAAACTTCCCAGTCTCTCCAGTCTGGCCTGCTCTCTCCCGTCAACGATGCAGTGGACTGCACATTCTGTAAGGCTCTATGAGGTAAACGTGCCGTCTTCCCGGGAGTGAATGCTCTTGTTTTGAATGGGGGCCATTTCAAGACGGAGGCACATTGGAGATGGAGTTGAAGGTATCTGGGAAAGGAAAGCAGGCAGAGATTATTGGGGCGTGATGGTTTGAGCATCTAGTAAGGGGGAGCCTTGCACCTGTGGGCTTCCATGTTTCATGATGGCTGTTTCCTCTCACACTGGGCTATTCTCTCAACTTGGTTTAAACTTGAATGAAATTTTCTTTATGGATAGAGCCAGTCATGGCCATATGCCACTAGTAAAGGAAAAACAAAAACGCAAAAAAGAAGTTGAAAGCATGCTGTTAGATAAAACAAACAAACAAATAAACCTCCTTTTCCTCAGAAGCCGCCTCTCTGCTGCGGTCTAGCTCCTGGCGTTGAGAAGGCCTTTGCAGTCTGCATCGGTGGTGTGTTGTGGGATGCCTCCCCCAGCCTCCTCTCTGGAAGTATTCAGGATCTTCTCTGCTCCTCAGGGATCTGTAACCTAACAGCAGAATTCACAGTGTGGGTTTATTTTCATCCACTGTGTGGGCTTCTCCCCATTCAGTCCTCAGTTCTGGGAAGTCATCTTGAGTTATTTCTTCCTCTGTTCTACTCGTTCTGTTCGGTATCATCATCATTTGGTTGTCGGGCCTCCTGCATTTGTCATCTAATTTTCCTCTTCCCGCGCCCCCATCCCTGCACTTTCTAGCATTTTTGTCTTTTCATTTTGCTTCCTAAGAGGTTTCTTGGCTTTATTTTGCAACCTTTTCTATTGTATTTTCACTTCCCTTTGGATCAATACACAAATGTTTGTGTGTGCACACACAGTTTCCTGTGATGGTTATCATGCTTCAGCGTCTGTGCGGGCTTGGTTTTAATGCTCCCTGAGGATGCAAAAAAAAAAAAAAGTCCACAGGAGCACAAATGCACGTTATAGAGTGTGCTTGTTTGTGCTCGGTGTGCGCACAGTCTCTCACGAGCGTTTCATCACCTTTACATCACTTGCACGTAGCAGTGTGCTGATGAGAGCTGTGTGGGTGGTGGCTGTGCTGTACTGTTTAGGGAAACAGGGACAAGAAAAAAAGCATGCATTTTAGCTTCAGTTACAATTTTTCTTTTCCTAGAATATTTTCAATTTGTGGTTAGTTGACTCCATGGATGTAGAACCCACAGACATAGGTAGCCAACACACACACACACACACACACGAACAAGAGTCCCCCCCCCGAAGCTTTTTGGGGTCTGTATGCAGGTGAGGTTTGTCAGCTGTCAGCTGTGTGTTTGATTCATTCATAGCCTGACTAAGCTTTTTGTTGGCAATCCCTGACATCCCCTGTACCCCCCGACTTTGTCCCCAGCAAAGGGGGCCATGCAACTTGGAGGTCTGTTGCGTAGTGTAGCAAGTCTAGGGAGCTGGCATTCTTCAAGTTTACACAGTACAACTTCTCTGCCTCCAGTTATTTCTGGGTCTTTGATTCTAGGCAGTCTCCATTTGACCCTCTCCAGAGTAAGTTCCCAGTCTTGTTCCACTGTGGGGAGAGCACATTTGGGGCAAAGCGGAGCTGAGGAAACTAGGGGTGGGATTGATGGGTGCTGGTGGGGGAGGAGGAAGATGGAGGTTCTAAATCAGGTTTTCAGCTCACTTCCTTTCACCTTCCCCTTGCTCAGGCACTCAGAGATACCTGGTGCAGTCGGTCCTTGAGCCATTTGGGGATCGTCTGTTCAGGCGGGCTGGCTTTCAGCTGTCCCCGCTGCCGCCGTTTGGCTGTGCTCAGGGGTTCTCACTCGTCCGTCTGTTCCATCGCTTGAAGACATTGCAGCTTTTGTCTTCTCTCCCATTTTGTTGAGTCTCATGACTTTATGCCTTTTTAGAAACCTCTCTTCTGGAACTTTGAAGAAATGGGAAGGAATAGGGCTAAGAGGCCCATGCAAAACCAGCAGATTTATATGTGGAATTTGAAAGAGTAAAAGCATACTATAAGAGTTAATATCGTAAGTTAAAGACTGATAGTTAAGTTCTAGTTGCTAATGTGTGCTTGCAGTTGTGCTGTATCTTAAGAGACAATTAATTCTTTGGGTAACGTCTCCATCCCCCAAATAAGACCTTCAAATCTAGCTTTTCCAGTCTTTGTTTTCTGTACATTTTTAGCATGGTGCTGTTTTCTTCCTGATCTACATGTGGTAAGTATTTCATCAGTATAAACAACTCACTGCTGACTAGTGATTCCTTTCAGTAGTATGCCTTTGAAGGAGTAATGGTAGATTGTAGCCACTGTGGGCCAGGATGGCTGTGTCTCTGCTTGGGTCGCTTTGTCATTAATGTGTATTTAAGATTGAGCTCCTCATCCCCCTCCTCCCCTGGGGAGGGAGTTCATAGAATGACAGATTTGTAAGTAACCTCAAAGGTACTTGTGTCCCTGGCTCTGTCCTGGCCACTTCCAGCTCCTCCTCTCTGTGTTTCTTTATGCCCTTTATCAAGGCTTGCTAATGACGTCTTTGTAATGTCTCCAGTCTGTTCATCCAATTCTAGTATCTCCACGCTTTTATTCAAAGACCCTCCTATGTTCTGGGTATTATGTATCGTCCAGGATTCTAAGGCAGCCTAGAGGATTGGTCAACACACTAGAGTTGACAACCCATGACATCAGCGAGTGGCTGAGTGTGGTTTAGTATCTCTGATGGGTCAGTGCTAGGGTTGAGGGTAGCTTCACTGTGAAACAGCCCTAGCTGGCAAGGACAAATATTGATGTTTTATTTATTCCGCATGTTTTTTTTGGGGTCCACTATGTCCCAACCGTTTTGCAACTGGAAGTAGAAATGACCAAGCCATGAAAATGGTGGAGACTGTAACTAGAGACAAATATGTTGATGGTGAATGGTGGTCAAAGTTACTGAGTGAGCAGGAAAAGGACCAGGCAGATTGGGAAACTGAGCCCTAATCTGAAGTTTAATGATTTCCCCAGAACCTATAGAGGTTACAGAAGTGCATCATGGGGTCTAAGCACTTGCTTAGAGATTTATTTTATTATTTTGTTTTATTTATTTATATAGTTTTAGACAGGGTCTCTCTGTGTAGCCCTGGCTGTCCTGGAGCTTGCTATGGCAGACTAAGCTGGCTTCCAGCTCACAGACATCTACCTGCCTCTGCCTCCCAAGTGCTGCTATTATGTCAGGTGCAGCAACATCACGCTGGAAATTTATTTCTTAGTATGCTTTGAAATCACTGACGAAACAGACCATGGGCAAACATATATAATTACTTTCAGAAGTTCATATGTGATTGCCACCCAAATGGCAGACTTATTTGTACCAGGATGTGACTTGTTTGGGGAAAGGCTTGGACTTTGCAACCTATCTTTGTTTGTGTTGATTGACTTTACAAGTACAATTTGACTCATTTTTAAACTAAATATCTTACAAATATTATAGTCAGAGAATTCAATGTCAAACTTATTTGAAAATCTTTCTTTCTTTTTTTTTTTTCACTCTCAGGTTACCATAGTTGCTTTCTTAATTTTCATTTCACTGACATACCATTGATGGAGAGCCTCCTTCTCCCCCTCCCCTCCCCCCTCTTCCTCTTCTTTTTCTTCCTCCTCCTCTTCTTCTTCTTCCTCCTCCTCCTCTTCCTCTTCCTCCTCTTCTTCCTCCTCCTCCTCCTCCTCCTCCTCCTCCTCTCCTTCGAGACAAGGTCCCTCTATGTAGTCTTAGCTGTCCTGGAACTCACTATATAGACCTGGCTGGCCTTGAACTCACAGAGATTCTTCTGCCTCTGCCTCCTGAGTGCTGGGATTAAAAGTGTAGGCTAGCACACCCAGCTAGGAGAGACTCTTCTTGAAGCTTGAATGAACTAAATGCTTGCAGCCCTAACCCTGTTGTGTGGGAACATAGGCCTGGATACTAGCTGGCCCTGTCACAAAGAGCTTTGATCCTAAGCAAACCTTTATTTCCTTGTCATTGTCTTCTTTACTGTGTATTTTTACCCCTGTAATTTTGCTCCTAATGTTTATGATCCTCCCAAAGCTCGTCCATACAGTCCCTCACTGCCATGAGTCTTTGACCTTATCCTCTGCTTTAGTGTCTTTATACCGTGTAGTCCCCTTCTCCTGTCCCTAGTGTACATAGTGTTTGCTGATTAATTATGCTCTGCATACATGCATATTGTCTCCCAGGCCCAGATTGGCATCTTTATTTCATTAAATCCTTCACATTCTTTATAAACAGTCCTGTAGAATGTATGGTTAAAGATAGCTTTGTAGGGTATGGTGGCTCACGCCTGTAATCCAGCGCCTAGAATCTGAGGCAGGAAGATTGCTACCGTTTGAGGGCAACTTGGGCTACATAGTGAGTTCCAGGCCAGCCCAGGACACACAGTGAGACTCTTGTCTCAGAAAACCAAAAGCCAAAACCAAAGAGGGAATTTCTTAGAAGAACGATTCAGCATTAAGGTGTGCTGAAACTGGCTGGGCCATCTGACTAGTGGAGAGCTTTGCTATCGCTGGTCAAAGCATTGTCTGTGTAAATGAAAACCAAGTACATCTGAAAATTCAGATTCTGTCCCACCAGAATACATTCAGCATTGTAAGAGAAGGATCATCTCCATGCTAGAGAAAGTCCTCGAGGGCAGGGCTTCACACACACAGCTTACTGGAGGAGAGCTTCAGGCCGAATGGTTTGAGGACTGAGCGGTGGTGGTAAGTATATACAGTTGATCTTAGAGGCCAACAGCGGCAGCAAAAAGACAGAAGGGGAAAAGCAGCAGCCAAGTAAAAGGAGATGAGAGAATGAAGAGCAGTGGGCGTTGCAGGGACGGAGGAGGAAAGACTGAATCTGTTCTAGGCCTCGGAAGAAGAATATGTAGGAGGAGGTAGACACACTGGGTGCTGGGGCGGGGGGGCACTTATAGCAGGATGTTGAAATAGATTTCATTCTGCCTCAGTTTGGGCTGAAGTCCCAACATGATGTAGACAGAGCAATATGTGGTAGCAGCACTCACAATGCCTAGCAAAAGCTTGCAGCCCCTAACATGATCTCCCCTTTCCCCGGGGTGCTTGGGATGGAACCCAATGCTAGCAAGTCCCCAGCTTGATGTCTTGAAGATGCAATAGAGGTTGAAGAGGCCAAGATGAGGCTTGAGGGCCAGATGGAAAGGATTTGATTCTGGCTCACCTCTTGATCTGCAGAGCCTCCCAAGACACTACAAATGCTTGCTGCAATGACGTCTGCCTGCCTGCAGGGGGAGACATCTGCTGGGAGGACACAGCTGTGCTTCTGCTAATAGCACGGGGTCTGATTTCCATGGGCCAGGAGAGGGCCTGGTGGTGAGTCATGTCAAGGCCAGTGAGACCTTCACAGTATGCTGGAGCCCATCAAGGGCAGAGGTTGGGGGCTATGCACATTCTCAGTGATGGTTGGGAGAACCTTCTGGAGCCCCAGGAGTTATACTAGACCAGACAACAAAAGGCCCCATTTGAGCAGTGAGATCCTGTGACTAATAAAGTGAAGGAGCAGCTGACAGTGCCAGGAGAAGAGGCCTGCTGTGCTCGGAGTAGCTGGCAGGTGGGGAGAATCCAGTACTGAGTTTTAAGTCTAAATGCTCCCCCCCATCAATGGTAAAATTATTTTGTGACTAGAGGAACCAGAGGACTTATTTTTTTTTAAAGATATTTATTTATTTTTCATGTGTGTGTGGTGTTTACATGCATGTATATGTACCATGTGTGTGCCAGGTGCTGGCAGAGTCCAGAAGAGGTCACCAGATCTGGAACTGGAGTTACAGGTGGTTGAAAGCCACCTGTTGTGAGCACTGGGAACAAAGTTAGGTCCCCTGGGAGAGCAGCAGACTCTCTTTAACTGCTGAGTCACCTCTCTAGCCCATGGTTTTTATTTATTATTTTCCTAATAAATTATTATTATTTTCCTAATACCTCTTTTCTGTAATTCGTACTTTTTCTATATTAGTCATTATGCATAGTTCTAGAAATTGGAACAGCACAATATAGCATCCATTCCCTTCCCCTCCTTCCAAACAGGACCTGAAAATGATCTGGATAAAGCTACTTTCTCAGCAATGAGATAAATGCTTGTGCTTTTTTTGTGCTGTGCTGTGCTTGTCTGTATTTATTTGGAGCTTAGAGTTTTGGTAGTTTGCCTCATGACACCTGTAGATGTCATTTTGAAGAAAGAGGGGAGCTGCCTTCGCATACCTGGGCTTTCTCCCTGTGGTGGTTCAGGTTCCATGCCACTGGGAGGCCAGTGATCCTAGGTGTGTCTTTCAGTTTTTAAATAATGGAGATGGGAGTAGTTTGTTATGCTTGATATAGGAGTAGCATGGTTTTACAATGTATGGATTTGTCTTACTGAGTCTGTGTATCCTGAGATACTTCTGTTAGCTAAGAGTCCCTAAGCTGCCGGTGACGAAGGCCTCAGTCACTTCTCTTGATCCTCCAGACTTTGTTCTGCTCTGTCTTAACTGTACCTTGAGCACAGTGTCCTAGTGGATTCTAGGTGCTCTGTCTAGGCAGAAGACAGAAATGGGCTCTTTCTGTTCAGTGTACCCACAGTGGTCCTCTTGGCTGCTGCCCACACCTCATTGGCTGGATTTGGGTCACAACTCACCTCTGTGAAGTGTTGATGGCAAGTAAATGTTCATAATTAATATGGGCATGTGAGAGCCGAGAAGTCAGTAAGCATTCCCAAGCACAGGACTTGCTGAGAGAGTAGTTCTGAGATGAGGAGTCTGGAGCTATTGGGGTGGCACACACAGAGGGAACATTAGAGCCACTAAATGTTAATGGAGGAAAGGGCTCCCCTTAATCTGGGGTCTTAGCGAACAGTTTCTCTCCAAGTCACAGCCCCAGAAAGGCATCTGAGACGAGTGGGTTCATTTTATGAGACTATTCAAGGACTGAGGTTCCACCCATGTTTCTTGTCCTCATCCTGGGGATTGCTTTGTGTAGTTCATACTGTGCTACCAGCTCCAGCTGCCCACTGGAAAGCAGAGCGTGAGAACGTGGAGACGCCAGACCAGGATGGTTCCTGTTACTTCTGCTCATATTTCCCTGGTGATACCTTCCTGCAGAATCCTCAGGAAATGAGGCTCACGGGGCTCCCAGGCTGCAGGAGTTACCACTATTGCCAGCAGCAGAAGGGGGGAAATCAGACCGGTAAGGTGGTTTTATATATATACCTTGCACCTGTCCTTTCTGTTAGCATCTCAATAGCCCAAGTTTAGATGTATGGACACCAGCCGGGAGGCCAGGTTCAGAAAGCGGAAAGAATGAGCTGTGGGGGATTGGTAGCAGTCCCTTCCTCACAGAGGTTTCTGTCTGCTCTGCATAAGGACTTCGTTATTAAACACAGTTGTATCTGATGTTGAAAGCCAACCATCACCCATCATCCTTTGCTGCATTTTGGTTACTTGTCATTCTACCACATTAGGAAGAGAATGTTAACAGTGGTGAAGCAGTATTGGTGAACTCTTTACAAGGTGCTTTATGCAAAACATATACATGAACGCCTGAACAACTTGTATGGCCATGTCATGTAGTCTTTTGTATAGTTTTTAACTTTTTTAGTATTGATTTTAATTTTCGTGTATGGATGTTTTGCCTGCATGTGTGTCTGTGTACCACATGTATATAGTGACCTCAGAGAACTCAACAGGGCATTGGATCCCCTGGGACAGGAGTTACAGATGGTTGTGAGCTGTCATGTGGGTGCTGGGAATCTAACCAGGGTCCTCTGGAAGAGCAGTCATTGCTCTTAATCACTGAGCCATTTCTCCAGCCCCCAGATTTAAACTTCTATGACTATCTTAGTCTATTTTCTGTGGTTGTAACAAATCACCCAAGACTGAGTGATTCATAATGAATAGAAGTTTATTGGCTCACAGTTCTGTAGGCTGGCAATTTCAGGATTGGGATATAGGACCAGAATCTAGCAAGTATTTTTCTTTTGTTGAAGGCCTGTGGGAGAGGAATGGAGAAGGAGGGAGTGTAGAGGATTTGGCAGAATAGGCATCAGCTGGCAGATTTGGCATCCATCCATCCATCCATCGACCTACCCATCCACCCATGCATGCATCCATCCACCCATGCATGCATCCATCCACCCATGCATGCATCCATCTGTGGGGTATACAACCCAAGCAGCTTCACTGAGACCCAGCCTCCCAACTCTGCTCAATTAGGACCTAAGCTTCCAGATCACAAATGTGATCAGTTTTTTTTCCCTCTGCACTCATGGATGTGCCTTACTTAGGCATCCAACTGAAATAATCTTTTATTTACTTCTTCCAAGGGAAATGTACAAAGAGGATTTTCTGACTTAGCACGGGAGGGAGGGAGGAAGGGTTAAGGAAGGGAGGGAAAGGGATATGAATGAGAATATAAGCCTCCAGAGTAAACATATCCTTAGTGTGCCAGTGACCTGTAAGAGTCTAATATTTGTTATGAATGGAGCCGCAGAGCATGGCACTGCAGATGGGAGAGCTCCGTGTGGGTGACATTTGGGAGAGAAGGTGTGGAAACTACCCTTTAAGTGAGGCAGCGAGGAAAAGGGAGCCCTGGAGAAGAGCACTCTGGGCTTGTGGAAAGGCGGTTAAAGAAAGAGCCCAAGATACAAAGGTTCTGTGGTTTGTGTGGCCAGCAGAGATAGTGCCAGGAGTGGGGTTGCAAGCTGACCAGGGGGGAGACAACAGTAGGGTCTCAGGAAATCAGTCAAGAGGGTCATATCTGGTAAGGAAGTGTGTTTAGCTTTTGTTTTCATGTTCATGTGGCTTTTGAGAACAGTGGTGGCTTTTGTGGGCTGATGGAGTACTTGAGTGAGGTCTGTTCACTCAAGGAAACAGTTCTGTGAGGGACAAACTATGAGGACAAACTATAGATGGGGAGTAGGGGAACAAGAGAGTTTGTCTTCTTGGATTTGCTGTGTAGAGCTTGAATAGAGTGTCCCTAGGAGCTCAGTCTCCTTGCTTGTAGGAGAGAGAATACCTGGTTTGCCCCTAGTGGAGAGGCTGAGACGCAAGCCCTTAGAATCCCTCTTTAGGCTCACAGGCATGGAGGACTAGGGGTACTTTTGGTCTGTTGTCTAAAATCATGCTTTTTTGACAAGCCTTGGTCATCGGCAACCTTTAGTAAAATCATGTGTGATTGTTCTGTCTCACCCCTGCTTTATTAAGAGTAGAGTTGTGCACATACACAATGGAATAAAACCAACCACATAAAAGATAAAACCTCGCCATTGGTAGCATGTGGATGGAGCTGCAGCTCATTATGTTATGTAAAGTCAGCTGGGCACAGAGGCAAGTGCTGCAGGATTACACTTGTATGTGGGATCTGAGAGTCGATCTCATAGGAACAGTGGTTACCAGAAGCTGGGCATCACAGAGGGGACAGGGGGTGTGTGTGTGTGGGGTTGATCAGCAGCTAAACACAGAAGTGTCAGAAATCCCAGCATGCCATTGCACAGCCCGTGACCGTGGAGGACGCAGGTGTGCTCTGTGGCTTGAAGAGCTGGAGGGAAGGTTCTCATCGTGGAGACATGATAGATGTTTGAGGACTAGGTCGTTTAGTCCAATGTAAACTTTACACAAGTACACGTGGATCAAAACCCCCCGTAAATAGTTTTACTTTTAGTGTATCAAAATGAAATTTCAATATAAAAACAAGAGTCGACTCATTTCCACGGGTGGGTCCAGCTTGAGAGGAAGCAGTGGCCTGTATATGAGGGCTGGTGGCATGTGGGGACTGTCCACTCTCCTCTCCTCAGGAGACCCTTCCTCACGATCTGGTCACAGAATATTTCCTCACAGGACCAGAAAGAATAAAGCTACACAAATTGTGGCACTTCTGGGGGAAGTGGCATTTTGATGGCTTTCTAAGGCACAGAGAGCAAGGAAGAGAAAAGGTAGTTTGCAAGTTCTGGGGCTTGTGTTCCCAGGGAGGTGTTGGCATTGCTGACAGGCGAGGTCCTAGGCCATCTGGGATCAGTGCTGTGTACCTGTGTGCGTTCTGGAGACAAATTACTGCGCTGGATGTCAAGCTGGAGGCAAGACCACTATGTGGTGGCTGGAAGGGGCTATGTTTTTTCTGGAAAGTGGGTAGTATGGTGAAGGTCTCTGAGGGACTATCAGGAGACAGGTGTCTTAGGATTACTATTGCTGTGTTGAAACACCACTACCAAAAGCAAGTTGGAGAGGAAAGGTTTTATTTGGCTTACATTTCCATATCATAGTCCCATCACTGAAGGAAGTCAGGACAGGAACTAACAGGGCAGGAACCTGAAGGCAGGAGCTGATGCAGAGGCCACGGAGGAGTGCTGCTTACTGGCTTGCTCCTCAAGGCTTGCTCAGCCTGACTTCTTACAGAACCCAGGACCGCCAGTCCAGGGATGGCACCACCCACAATGGGCTGGGCCCTTCCCCCATCAATCACTAATTAAGAAGTACCCTGCAGCCTTGGCTACAGCTGGATCTTGTGGAGACATTTTCTCAATTGAGTATCCCCTTTCTGATCATCTCTTGATGATCCCAGCAGACCAGCGATGGATCCAGATGAGGGAACATGCTGGTGTGAGCAACCTAGCACCTGTGGCAGTTGGTGTAGGCGGGTGAACTGCTGATAAATCTGGCGATTAGACTTTATCTCCTATCCTTTCCTCTGTCCCATCTCAAATACAGAGGACAGTCAAATGTGTTTCTGTTCTTTCTTTCTTTTTTTTTTGTGAATAATTATGGTACTTAAAACAAACAAACTGGCTTATCTTTTTGGGGTGTAAAACTTGCCCATACAAACGATCTCTAAGTAGAATTTCTGGCACAATGTGTGTATTTGTCTGTGTGTAAATTTGCCCACATGACTCTGAATTCAGAGAGCTGGCAGGTGTCTAAATGAGAAATTCCTGTGTCATCAGGACCCAGATATTCTCTTGGGGAAGGACCAGAAAAACCAGACAACAGGAGAATATTGAATATATGGCTAAAAATCTAGAAAATAAACTCATTTTTTTGTTTAGAAAGAGGAGTATACCTCCCTGGTAGCCGTATAGGTGGTGAAATATGACTCCTGGTGCTGTACTCAGTACACCCTGGTGCTGTGCTCAGTGCATGCTGGTGCTGTACTCAGTGCACCCAGGTGCTGTGCCCAGTGCACCCAGGTGCTGTGCTCGGTGCACCCCAGTGCTGTGCTCCATGCACCCCGGTGCTGTGCTCAGTTCGTGCTCTCTGCTGGCTCCTTGCACTGTACTCATTCCCATCTTACCCTTGACCACACCAGGAACCCTGAGCCCTTCCCTAGCCCCAAACTAGAATTGGGAGCATGGCGAGGGTCAGGAATGGTGTGGAGTCATCTGTTTTGCACATGAGTTACTGGTTATAAAAACAGACATAATGTTAGTAGTTTATTTTGGGCCCCGTCAAAATGCCCCCCTTGAAGCAGGTTTATCATTGTGGCCACATGGGAAAGTGGTTCCATCAAAATGTCATGTGTGGGCAGATCGGTTATTCTTGGAAGGGAGTATGGGCGTTCTTTGATAAAGAAGAAGTGGTTAACTCAGAACTGGAAGGAGACCTTTCTTTTGTTTGTTTGTTTACTTGCTTGTTGTTTTTCGTTTTTGGAGACAGGGTCTCTATGTAGCCCTGGCTCTTCTGGTACTAGCTATGTAGACCAGGCTGGCCCAGTACTCAGAGACCTGCCTGTGTCTGCCTCCTAAGTGCTGGGATTAAAGGCGTGCGCCACTATACCTGGTGGAAGTTTTATAACCTCCTCATGGCAGTTCCTTCATGTCATCCATGAAATACAGGCAAGGACTTATATAATGGAAAAGGGTCACCATTTCAAGTAAGGACTAAGCATTAGTGTAACACCACTGCCACCTTGTGGTAAGATCTTGCAGTTCATTGTGACTTACGAAAGAAATGGCATTTGTGAGGTGGCATGGGCATTTTGTACCTTTTCAGTATTATAACCCTGTAGAAAAACCATGTAGTTTTATCTAGCTAATATTAATTAGAAATTCTCATGAATTTCTTATAAAGAAGATACATAGTAAAAGCAATGATTAATTTTAGGGATTAAATGAATATTCACAGAATACAATTACTTTTCAAAGTGTTTACATTTTTATAGCTTTTTCTTAAGAAAATTATAAACCAGTATAAGGAGCAGAATACATTAGAAATTACTGGGCATTTGATGTAAGGGGTATAAAATGACATTATATAGTCATTACTGTTTTGCTTTAGAACAGTAGTTCTCAACCTTCCTAATGCTGCGACTCTTTATACAGTTCCTCATGTTGTGGTGACCCCCAACCATAAAATTATTTTCATTTTGCTACTGTTATGAATCATAATGTAAATGTCTGATATGTAGATGGTTTTAGGCAACCCCTGTGAAAGGGTCGTTCAACTCCCAAGGGGGTCTCGACCTTGCTTTAGAACATGTTAATTTGCATTTAAGTACAAACACACTGTTTACATATTTCATACAAAATGCTGAAGGTCTTTTGGATCTACCCAGACGTGTGTAGACTCCCCTAGCCGCTGGGAGACTCCCTTCATCCCGCTTTCTTGAGCATCCATATGCTCCAGTTTTGAGTAGGCTTGCCCGCCCGCCCCCCCACCCCCGTGTTTGTTCAGCCTATGATGTAATTGCCTCGTGTTTTAGCAAATTGAACCTTTTCCTTACATAGAGATGAGGTCACAGGAACTCACATAGCTAGGGAAACCCATGGGGCCACAGACCTAGTCTCTCGTCCTCCCTTGCTGAATCACCGCTGTGTGAGCCGCATTGGAGGTACCCACTGCTGCAACCCTACGGTGGCCAGACTACGGCTCCCTGTCATCGGGAACCAGAAAGGAAAGTGTACATCGATGTGTGTTTTATGTGTAAAAGTGAGTAGTTATTTCTACTAAAAAATTTTTAAAGTGGTTGTATATTCTTATGTGCATAAAAACAAAACTCTTGTGAACATTAAACCTTATTCTGTAAATACGTATCGTCAGACTCTGGCGTTTACACTCTGTTGCACAGAGCTGTGGAATCCTAGGTGGTGTCCTAGGCAGGAACCCTGAGCCGGCCCAGCTGTGAGTCATCTCTTCAAAGAGTCTGGTCATATATCTTTGGGGAAAGCACCCCGGATTGTTCTGATCCACAAAACTGCTTGAGGACATGGCACCTAATGGCACTTTATAACCATGGACGTGTTTGTGATGCTATGAATGACAAAGTACTATATCACTAATTCTAGAAACTTCTCCGAGTGCCTTTTCTATGAGTTGGGACGTTGTTACCACTGCAGCCCATCCTCCAGCTTCGTTGCTGTTTGATAAGCTAATTCAGAATTGGAAGGAGAGAAACTTTATTTTGGATTGGGTCAGGCTAGTGCCAGCACTGGCTTTGGGTGACAGTGTCACACGTGTACCCACTGTGGCTCCTACTGCCTCAGGTGCAGTCTTGGCCATCTTCATCTGCTGGGAAACCCAGTGTCAGTCTGAGCTGTGGGTGGGTATAGTTGTGGGCAGCTGGCCTTCGAGCTAGAAGGGAAGAGCTACAGTGAGTGAGCATGCTCACCTACGAAGCCCAGTTGCCCTTCTGTCCTTCTGGGCTCAGGGACCAGACTGGTGGCGGCGAACAGGGGCAGAGCGGCGTAGACTAGGCTCCACACAGAGAAAGAAACACTGTGAGTGAACTTTCATATCATAGTTTCTTATGAATGTGTTTGTCAAAAGTTTTTTTGACATTAAAATTTTTTAAAAAAATGAATGTGTGTGTGTGTGTGTGTGTGTGTATGCTTGAGTGTATATATGTGTTGCATGTGTTTACAGGGGCCACTTGGGTTATAATAGGGCACTGGATCTCCTGGAACTGGGTTACAGATGATTGTGAGCCACTGTGTGGATGCTAGGAACCAAACCCAGGAGTTCTGTGAGAGCAGTCTGGGCTCTTAACCACTGAGCAATCTCAGGCCTGACTCAAAAGGTATTGTATGTGAATGTTCTTGTGACCCACTCTGACGTACTGAATCAAACCCTACCAGATGAAGTGAGATTTACTAATATGTATAAAGTCCTTCTCGTAATGATGAGCGCGGTTCGGAACAACTGCAGCGTTTATATATATAATATATATATATGTAATATATATATATAATATATATAATATAGCATACATATACTTACTTTGCTAAGGAGGCTTGTTTATTGTTTGTTTTTACCGCACTGGGGACTTGAACCTAGGGTTTCATGGATGCTAGGCAAATGCTTTACTTCTGAATCACACCCTCAGCTGGAATTTGTTTTTTAGAAGCAGGATGCTCATGGCAAGATAAAATTTCAAAAAGGAGAGAGGGCTTTTAGGTGCAAAGTTAAGTGGACGTTGAATCGAAAGAACGGCAAATGTAGATGAAGGATGAAGGGAGAGCCAGCCTGGAGACGGCTTCACAGGCGACGGACGGACGAGGTAGGCAGGAGGAATTAACGTGAGGTCAAATGACTTACCTTCCAGGACCCTGGCATGTTTGTGGGGGGAGCATAGTGTTTTATCAGTACACAAACATGTTTAGAAAGGCTAAGAGAAAGAAGCAACACGATGATAATGATACATCAAGGTGCAAATGTGTAACGAAGACTGACTTTTTAAAATATTGTTTTCATGTTATTCACGTGTGTGCGCGTGGATATGACTGTGTGGATGTGTGCAGGTGACTGGCTGGGTGTACCCCACATGTGTGCAGGTGCCCTCGGAGGCCAGGAGAGGGCATCAGATCCCCTTGAGCTGCAGTTTACAGGCAGATGTGAGCTGCTCCACATGGCTGCGGGGAACCAAACTTCGGTCCTCTGGAAGAGCAGTAAGCACTCCTAACCCGTGAGCCGTCTTCCCAGCCCTGTGGAGGCAGACTTCCAGTTTTTGAGATTCGGAGTGAAACAGGCTCTTCTTTGTAGTTTGTGTTTGACCACCTGACGCTCGAAATTGTATATTGGGTATATAAGTGTTGGGTCAAATAAAGAGGGATAGAAAACTCTACTATTCTTTTAATTTCACTATCTACAAGTAGTGGTCGCCGTACGCACTTTACAGGTGTATCTCCTGTCTGTGCCATCCGTGTGTTTGAACATGGTTTTTGTCTGCTGGCATTGTTTTGGGAGATCGTAGAAACTGAAGTAGGAGGCCTAGCTGGTGGAGAGGAGTTACCAGAGAGGTGGGTGTGTGAGGGTTGTAGCTTGACACCTGTCCCCCACTCCCTTTCTGGGAGACGAGTTCTTGCACTATAGCATTGGCTGGCCTTGAACTCACAGAGATCCGCCTGCCTCTTCCTCCTGCATGCTGGGATCACAGGTGCCCGCCACTCGCATCTTGTACTCTGCTTCTTGCTTGGTTTTCTGCCTCATGATCCTTTTTTTTGGTGTGGGGGAGGGAGTGGTTCGAGACAGGGTTTTTCAGTTGTAACTCTGGCTGTCCTAGATCTCACTCTGTAGACCAGGCCGGCCTTGAACTCACAGAGATCCTCCCTCATGATCTTTTGAGATGTGTACAAACCACATGTTCTCTGCTCGTGGGACTCTCGCTGCCACAGAGAGAACTACCCCAGCTGTGTTTTGTTCTTCTCTGCCATGATGGAATCTATCCTAAACTGAGCCAAAATAAACTTCTCCCTTGCAGGTTTTCTGTCAGTGCTTAAGTAACCTACACAGTTCATGGGTAAATTCCCTTCATATACCACCCGATGACAATATTAATGCTGATGAGATAGATGGCTTTCCTTAATGATGAGCCGGTAGTGCATAACAACGAATGGTTTCTTATTTGGGGGCAAACTCCAGATTATTCAAAAATCAAATTAATCAAAAATTACACTAGCCACAGGGACATTTGCACATGAAAAGATGGGCATGCACCATCTGGTTCCAGGCCTCAGGATGTAGCCAGGTTTCCTGCCCAGGCTCTCCCTGAACAGTTCCTAAAAACAGCTACAGTTCCAGTTTTCGCAGCCAGCTGCTTCAGCAGCATTAATGAATGTTAGTCTTCATTCATTTCTCTTGGTCATTGGGTAGTTATTCTGAGCTACTGCCAAGCTCTGTGGTAAGGCCAAGCTCTGTAGTAAGTTCTGGTCTCACCGTGGCAAAGGTAGGCGAGCACGGGCCCCGTTCCAGCCGAGCTTCTTGAGAAACCTCCTCACTAATCTGCGCAGTGGCTGTACCAGTTTGCACTACCCCAAGCGATGGATGAGTGTTCCCCTTCCCGACCTCTTCACCTGCATGTGCTGTCTTTTGTTCATTGATCTTGGCCATTCTGACTCGGGGGAGGTGAGATCTCAAAGTAGTTTAAATTTGCATTTCCCTGGTGCCTAAGGGTGTTGAAAATTTTTGCAGAGTGGTTCTCTGCAGAGTTTGACCAGTTTGACCAGCACTGTTTGTTGAAGATGCTATCTTTTCTCCACTGTGTATTTTTGACTTCTTTGTAAAAAAATCAAAAAATGGATTTATGGCTGGGTCTTCAGTATTATTTCTTTGACCATCATGTCTTTTTATGCAAATATCATGCTGTTTTTATTATTATAGCTCTGTAATATAATCTGAGATGGTGATACCAACAGCAGTAGTTTTATTCTTAAGGATTATTTTAAGTAGGCTTTTTAAAAAAGACTAATACTTTAATTTCTGTGGAGCATTTGAATCGGTAGATTGCTTTTGATAAGATGGCCAATTTAACAGTAATAATCCTACCAATCCATGAGCATGGGAGATCTTCCCATCTTCTGATATCTTCTTCAGTTTCTTTCTTCAGTGTCTTAAATTTTTGTCATACAAGTCTTGTACTTGACTGCAAGCACCTTTATCTGCTGAGGCCTCTTGCCTCCTCTGTTTTCATTGTTTGTAATCATAGCTTTCTGGTCAAGATTATAGTCCACACTTGTTGTTAGCTGTGGTTCTAGCTCAATATAGATGTGTGTTTTTTAAAAAATGGACTCTTGTTTATTTGAATACTCACTATTTAGAAATTTAGAGAGCTGAATGACTCCCCCATGGTTTTCTTTCCTTAAGCACATATTGATCACACAGATACATTTTATAGAGTTGTGACAATAATCATTTTCGTCACGTTCCTTGTGTCAGAAGGATGTGTCTAGCCGTGTATGCACAGAAACGTCATCTGAGGACTGACTTCCTTGTGAATAGTTGTGCCCCAGTTTAATCTTCCTGAGTCCCAGCCTTCAGAGGAAAACGAGACTTTTTGTTTTTGTTTTTTCCTCTTCTTATTTTCTTCAAGAATTTAAAATGAATTGTTTGTGTATTGTAACAGAAGTTTGTCTTGGGTGAGGCCTGGAGACGTCTACCCCATCTATGCTGGGATTTTGGCTGGCTTGATCTTGTATAGGTCTTGTGCTGGTAACCATAGCTGCTGTGAGTTCATAATTTTGATAGCCATGTAATGTCCAGAAGACAGTTCACAGCTCTCTTATGCATCCTCTGGGTCATACATTATTTCCTTTCACTCGTGTGTGTGTGTGTGTGTGTGTGTGTGTGTGTGTGTGTGTGTGTGCGCGTGTGTATATGTGTTTGTATGTATGTATGCGGATATGTGTGTGTATATGTGTTTGTATGTATGTGTGTTTATATGCGGATATGTGTGTGTATATGTGTTTGTGTATGTGTATGCGGATATGTGTGTTTGTGTGTTTATGTGTGTGTGTGTGTGTTTGTGTGTGTGTTTGTGTGTGTTGGTGGAAGTAATGCAGACTTCCTGTTTAGCACTGATCAGTGAGTCAGTTTTCCTCAGCTCTCTGACCAGTTATGCATCTCTCCATTGAACTGCTGTAAAAAGAAGCTTCTCTTACTAATATTGAGAGCAGCCCAGGTCTGTGGGTATATACATAAATATTTATGAATATGTATAAATATAATATAAATAAATATTTATAAATAAATATTTAGAAGGCATTTTGACAGCATGACCATTTAAGTTCTCCCCATGACCTCCCCACCCATGGGCTTTTGACCAGGATCACTGGACCAGACATGAAAATTCCCTCCTGCGGAACAGGCTTCAGATCCAATCAAGAAGTGGTTAGTTACTTTGAAACAGCTGTGCCACTCTTGCATCAGTGAACACTTCTGCTGGGTGGGTTAGTATTGCAGCATGCACAGGGATCTGCGCTAGGCAAGGTCATTGATGTCCATGACATAAATGTTAGTGCCATTTAGAGCAAGAGCTGCTGTCAAGACTAGTGACTGGCATAACGGTTTAGAGAAACAAAGGATGGGGAGAAAGAGTCCATCTTCCAGGGTAGGGAAAGCTTTACCAGCAGGCCATGGTGCTGCACCAGAGGTGAGATCAATAGATTTCAAGATAGACAAATTAAAGGGAGGAGATTTAAAGCAAAAGGAGCCTGGAAGTCATAGACAAGAGGCCGGAGAACACCATACCCAGTCTTTTCTGATGCTTGTGGGAATGTGGATTAGGTAGTACAGGAGCAAAGGCATAAAATATTCAGGGTTTCATTTTGGAAAATTATCTTAATAACCACGGGGAGGAAGAAGTAGGTTATTTGTGTCTTCCTGAAATAGTGCTTGTGTAAGAGAAATAGATCCCATTTTTAACTTCTTTATCTTCTTCATTATCTTTAAAAAACTTTCAATTATATCTTTTGTTTAACTCATCATTATCTTAAACAGAACTTTACAAAAATCCCAATGCATGGACTGCTGTGATTTGAATTTCCCAATGATTCATTCTTGGGATAAATTAGGTTTTTACACTGTCTATACCTGAGGATTCTGGATTTCTACCCCAAGTTGTACCCTTCTGAGTACCCTTCTTTCATTCCCGCTTGGCAGGAACCAAAGGATTTGCCTGCCTGTCTCCTCAAAGTGTCTTGAAATAAGATTGTATCAGAGGGGCAATGGTTGTTCTGTATCAGCGGTTCTCAACATGTGGGACACGGCCCCTTTGGGGATCGAACAACCCTGTCACAAGGTTCACCAAAGACCATCTGCATGTCAGATATTTACATTACAATTCATAACAGTAGCAAAATTACAGTTATGAAGTAGCAACAAAAATAAATCTATGGTTGGGGGTCAGCATACCATGAGGAACTGTATTAAAGGGCCACAGCATCAGGAAGGCTGAGAACCACTGCTGTGTATGCAGTAAGCAGTTTGCATATGGAAGAAGCAGCAGCTATCTGAAAAGGAGATGTCAGACTGAGAGTTGCTGATTCGGGGCCAATGACATCATGGCTGAGGCCATGTGTCCACAGTGGCCCTGTCTGGTCTGAAAGGTGCCAGGTAGCGAGTGTTTAGGCTTGGACTGGAGAGAGAGGTGGCCCTTGACCCTCGGATTACTTTTGTTCTCTGTTCTATCACCAGTTTTGATATACGATACTGACACTATCCTTTTAAAGACTATTTTTGTCTGCCTTCCAAGGGCTTTTTTTGGACTGTTAGCTGAGTTTTATTCTTCTTTTCTTAAAAAAAAAATATTTTTATTGTGCTAAAAATCACAGGTCATAAAATTTACCACCTTAATGCTTATAAATGCATATTTTAGTAGTGTTTAGTATAGTTACCTCGCCTGACAATGTGATCTTTCTTTAGTTCTTTGGCAGTCTCAGCCATGTAGATGACATATTCCGGTTCTTCTCTCCTCTTCATCCTTTCTTACCTCCCTCCCACCCCTACCAACGCCCCCTCCTCCCTTCCAGTCCCATCCCTGAGTTTATTTTGTTGCGTGACCCATGTTTGATCAGAGCCGTCTGTGTGGCTGCTGGATGTGGGTTATCCCTTGGCGCCGGCTGTCAGTGGGCACACAGCTGGAGGGCAGTAATTCTCCTCTTGCCCTGAATTTGTCCTTGCACAATGTAATCTTTTTGTTTTTTGTTTGTAGACTAATACTTTATACTTCTTTTAGATCAGAGTTTTCAAAAAAATTTTTTTTTATTTATACTGATATAAGCTGTAGGAAATTTTCCTCAGCAAAACGACAGCAATCTTTCACACGTGGTTTCTAGATATAAGCCACAAAGCATTTTTTTTTTTTTAACATTTTGCCTTTACATTGAGAGGCGGCTATAGCTTCTATCATGAACAAAGGATAAAACGCACAAGTCGGTTGGTTTTGTGGACGGTCTCTGACTAGGCGGACTGTGAGGCGGAACAGGTATCCACTGAGAAGCTCCTGAAACAGACAGACAGCGCAGGGGCGGGCCACTTTCCTCCTTCTGATCATAGATGCTGAGTTCAGAGTTTTAAAAGAAAAACTGACTCTAAAACAACCCAGCGGAGCTTTCATAAATGTCTTCATGGATGCCCCCTTCCCACGGATCTTGGTCACTGTTCTCTTGCTGTGAAGAGACACCACGAATCATCGCGGGGAGTGTGGTGGCAGGCAGGCATGGGTTGGAGAAGAAGCTGAGAGCTACAACCTGATCCACAAGCAGAGAGAGAGAGGGAAAGGGAGAGGGAGACACTGGGCCTGGTATGGTCTTTTAAAACCACAAAGCCCACTCCCAGTAACACACTTCCTCCAACAAGGACACACACACCCTCACAAGGCCACACCGCCTCTTATCCTTCCAAATAGTGCTACTTCTTGATGACTCTACATTCAGATATGGGGGCTGATGGGAGCCATTCTTACTCAAATCACATTCCTGTAATACTGGTACCTTTCTTCCCACATTCCCTCCTAACCTGTTTATGGTTTTGTTCTTTAGGAGTCACAAATGTACACTTTCTGAAACCCCAACTGGATAGACTAAGATTGGAAGCTGTTGTTCAGCTATTAAACAGTTATTAGGGCACAGGTGAAGATCTTCCTTAGTCTCAAACTAAAATCGGCAGATGACCCAGAAGATTTCACATTGCTGATTCCTGTTTGGAATAAGCCAGCAGGAATAGATAATGCAGAGTAGAAACAGTATGTTTGTGTGTGTGTGTGTGTGTGTGTGTGTGTGTGTGTGTGTGCGCGCGCTTGTGTTGTGTGTGAGCACAGGTGTGTGGAGGCCAGAGATCAGAGTCAGGTGTCTTCCTCAACAGCTCTCCACGTTGGATTTTGAGACAGGGCTTCTCAGTGAGCCCGGGGCTTGCTGATTTGGCTAGGCTGGCTGGCCAGTGCGCCCCGAGGGTCCTTCCGTCTCAGCTGTGTCCGGATCAATTTTCTCACAACTAGAGCTTCAGCACAAAACTGTGGGAGAGGAGAGCCTTTTGCTGTCAAAGACTCAGAAGGAGAGATGGCAGAGCCTATGTTCTCTCAGAGGGAAGGTGTGTCGCTGACAGCTTTGGAGAGACTTGTGACCAATGTCCTTCGGATTCAGACACAAGGTAGGCTACCCTGAGGACCCAATCATTAAGGCAGCTGTTTGTCACTGAAGATGTGCCCACAGTGTGAACTTGGTCTGGAGGTTCTTTGGGTCACAGAGCTTCAGCCTTGAAGCCTCCTCAGTGGCCTTTGTGGTGGGGGATGACAATTTTGCTTCTACGATGGAGTCTCTCTCAGAGGAGTTGTCACAGTCAGCCCGGAGAAGGGTCTCTCTGTGACTAGTGAACATTTGTTTGGAATTGTCCTAATCAGACCTTTCTAAATACAGCATGAAAAGTATCTCTCTTTGCTACCAGATTAGGCTGTCGGTATGAGAGGTGATAATTCCTTGCTGGTGGATTTACGGTTTTTAGCAGAAGTTACACAAGCGGTTTGGTTGACCGAGGGGGAAAGCTAAGAGGTGGAAGAAGACAGCAGGTGGTAGAGCGAGAGGGGATGTATGTGCCCTGTCATATGAGGTGTTACGTTTCATCACGCCGCTTAAAGAGTGAGAGTCTCTCCATAATATAACAGGTTATCTCGGTCCCGGGAGAGCTTTTGAGATGAGCGCCTTGCTTGTGCAACACAAGGACGGTGTGGTGACGTGGGCTGGTTGGATCTGTTAGGGTGCTAACTTCAGTGCGCAGCTCCCTTTCTCTGACTTTGGCATGCTGGCTTTGAGGGTGGGTCAGAGCTGTTCCCGAGAGGGCTTGCCTTCAGGGCCGAGTCACTGTTTTCACCGGCTCACTGTAGTACAGCAGCTCTCAACCTTCCTAACGCTGCGACCCTTTAACACAGTGCCTCATGTTGTGCTGATCCCCAACCATAACATTATTTTCTTTGTGACTCCATAACTGTAATTTTGCTACTGTTATGAATCGTAATGTAAATGTCTGATACACAGATAGTCTTCGATAACGTCGTTTGACCCCGAAAGGGGTTGTGACCCACAGGTTGAGAACCACTGTTATAGCACACTAGCCTTCCCATTGCAAACCTCATGCGAATGTGACTGTGGAGCTTAGAGCCATGATTCTCCAAAGTCCCCCAACCCCCTTACAGCCACACTCTCCCCAGTCTTCTGCATTTAGCTGCCCAAGCTGTCCAGCATGGCCTCAAACTCTCCTGCCTCAAACATTGACGAGCCTTTTGCTCTTATAAGGCAGGTTCCCTACCATGGCTGGCAGATGCTGACTTACACCTCCTGTAACTTCGTGTCTTGATTCTTTCCATCTGCTCCAACTGTTATTTGCCCTGACAGTGGCCGGTGAGCACTTATTTACCTTTTCCAAGAAGTGCTTAGAATTCATGCCTGGAAAATACTCCCTGAACTTAATGGCATAATGATATCATCATCATAATCATACTTGGTGCCACTTACTGAGATGCTCTGTAGGCCAGATTCTGTGCCAAAGTGCTCTCCAGACGTAACTGTGTCATGAGCTCGGAGGCAACATGATTGTAATTGTAAAGTTGGTATCGTTCTGGCCCTTTTATTATCATTTTTTCCCTTTCGGATAGGAAATGTGGCTACTGAGAAGTGGGGTGACCCAGGCTCGTGCTGCCAGTGTGCTGTAGAGCCTGGCTTGAAGTCTGTCTGACTCTACATACTGTTCTCTGGTACTCAGAAGTATTCTGTGACCATCAGGTTGCAGTCATCGCCCGGCGGGCACTCTCTGAGCACGCTGCAACGTGAACCTCACAGTAGACATTGACATGACCTCATTACTTTACCAAACAAGAAGCTTTTCTCAGATTTTCTAGCTTATTGATAATATGAGACATTATTATAAAACTTGCACACAAACTCTGGAGTCAGATAAGGTTTCATCTCGGCCATTCACACAGGCCTCATTGTCATGTGGGAGGTCATGTCCTGCGCACTTGATAGAATCTCCTGTGCGGTCCAGTGGGGCAGCTTAGAACTTTGGTTCTCCGCACTGCGTTTTGCCTTGGAGGCTCACTGTAGAATTACTCTCTGTAGAATTGCTGTTCTTATATTGAATCCAGGATGAATGTGAGCCATCCCGGACACCTTCCCAGTGGGTCTCTTGTTCATGTGTCCCCTAAGGACAGTCTAACAGACACGCTACAGAGTAGACTGCCCCCCCTTATCTTTTTCTTCCATTAAAGTTAAACATTCAGTCTTTATTACAGATAATAAACTTTGGGGACTTGATATTTTAATACAGATTATATAATGAGTGAATTACGCCGGGGAAAGCGTTCCGCGGGCTAAGATTGTAGCAGCGCGGCGCGGAGAGCGAGAACACACTGCAGAATCCAACAGGTCATTGCAAAGGGTGTCACTGAGGTCAAGGCTTGAAGGAAGCTGGACCTAGAGGTGTGCCCTCGTAATCCCAGTGTTGGGAGGCAGAGACAGGAGGGCCTCCAGGGCTTGGTGGTCAGCCAGGCCAGTGAGAAACCTCATCCTTAAAAAAGATGGTGCCTGAGGAACGACACCCACGGTTACCATTTGGTCTCTACACACATGCACACACGCGAGCGTGCATCAACATATATACACGTATCAGCGCACCAATGAGTACCCTCCCCTGTCCAAAGGCTTGAAGGAAGTGCGGGAACTAACCAGATGGCTCTCTGAGGGAAGAGCAGGACAGACCCGGACAGGAGCCAGTACCTAGGCATGAGCCGTGCTTTTCCAGTAGAAAGCAAACGGGTGATTGTGGGTGTCAGGGTCGGAGAGAGAGTCAGATCAAATGGCGTCAGAGAGGTTCGTGTACCTTGCCGGAGACAGTGAACTGCCATTCTATATAAAGCACCCAAAGAATCCAGTCCAGAGTCGGAGACCCTCCCATTCTTTCCGACACGCCTCCTGCCGCCCCCCTCAGAAACAGTGTGCATGGTTACAGAATGCTCTCTGAGGATTCCCCAGATACCTATGCTGCTTTCTGTTGCTGTGACAAAATACCTGGGGGAGAACAGTTCAAAGAAGGAAAGGTTTTATTTTGGTTCTCCGTTTTTAGAAGTTTCAGTCTGTGGTCTTTTGGCTCCATTACTTGTGGCCTGTGGTGAAATGGAGCATTGTGGGAAGGAACACAAGGCTGAGCGAATTCCATGGTGTGGTGGCACAGAGGTTGGGAGAGGTTGGTGACAAAATGTACCCATTCCACCACCCCCACCCCCATCTCTCCCCCAGTGAACGACCTAATTCTTCCAGATAGCCCCACTCCTCCCTCTCCTAGTGGTTCAGGAACAGATCGATGGCTTTAGTGAAGCCTAAGCCCTCATGAAGGACCTCTGCCTCCAAACACGGCGCCATTGGTGACCAGACTTTCAACATGTGGGCCTTTCGGGGACGTTTCAGATCCAAAGCTGTCTACCTGTGTACACTCCAGACATGCTTTTTAGGGACGTGAAGGCCTTCTGGGGCGGACTCCTCGGGGAGCAACTTCCTGGACTCCCACATAGGCCAGCAGTGCTTTCGTCTCTGGGCCACCACGAGCAGCGCTTTGTATGTGGGTTCGCTGTAGTAGCTGACTTCTAACAGCATCTGCTGTTTATCCTTTCCCCCAGCCTGCCTGTTATATCCTGCTGATAGCCCCTGGGCACGAGGCCGGTGAAGAAGCTGGTAACCAACCTTCTCATTTGGCGTAAGCTGTGTGAAAGTCGTGCTCTACTGCGGATGTCGGTTGTGTGTGTGTGCCTTTTTAAATTAATTAAATTTACTCCTTGAAAGTTTCATTGATGCATTCTGATTATTCTTGCCCCTATTTTTTTTTTTTAATCTCCTTCTTAAGCCCTCTATCCCCGGGCTGTTTCTCACGTTCACGTCTTTCTGTTTTGTTTTATGATCCACTGGGCTTAGCCAGGGCTGTCCGTGTGTCCTTGGGTTTGGAACTGTCCAGTGGAGCCCGGTGAATCACAGCTGAAGACAGTCACTCTCCGTCTCCCAGAATCTATCAGTCGCCCACGCGTTCTACTTGTAAATCCTTTGAGAGTCATGTGAAATGCGCTTTTACTTTCTGGTACTTTATAGGCATTCTCTTGGCTGATCTGCGATGTGAACAAAATATTCTCTCTTGTAATTCTCAAGACGTACGCCCCAGCGTTCAGCATTCTGATAAGCACGGGTCATTGCTTCTGAATGGGATTTGGTTCGGGGTTTCATCTTCACCCTACCACTGTGCTTCTGTTGTGTCCACAGACGAGTATTAAAGAAGGGCAGCTGCTGAAACAAACCAGCTCGTTCCAGAGGTGGAAAAAGAGATACTTCAAGCTTCGAGGCCGTACACTTTACTATGCAAAGGACTCAAAGGTAACTCAAGAAGGCTCGTCTCACGCTCTGTGTGTCAGTGGCCAGATCTAAAGCTTTGGTTGTACACGTTGCCTTTGTCTTGGATCCTCATCGGAGCTTAGCTGTCCTCACATGGGTTTATTATAAATGTGGTCGTCTTGCACCCCTCCTCAAGGGGGAGCTATTGAGTCCGTCCTATTCTGAAAGGATGATTCTATGGGCAGCTAATCTAATATAGCTTGATCCCCCTTTCTTCTTCTGCCTAATTAAAATGTTACAAATAACTCAGAATAAATTCAGAACTGTGGGTTTCTTCCCTTTTTAAAAATCCTTTTCTGACTATTAAGAGAGTGAGATTTTCTATAGCTGTTAGGAATTTACATTCTGGGGTCAGATAAAAGTTCCCAGCCCAACTCATGCACAGCCTGCAGTGTGCCCGCGGCTCTCATGTACTGCTGAGAGAAGGCCTGAGACCATACATGCTGAGTGCTTTCAGAATCCCAGGGACAAATAATCCCTTCGTTATGGTAGCAATTAAAAACAAAAATCCCACTGTAATGAAGTTGAGACTTAAACTAATTTTTATGTAACAGTTGAATGGAATAATAATGTAGTTTGGAAAGAAGGGCCCTACTAAAACTGGCATTTTAATGTTGCCTGAAAAGTAAACGTTAGGATGCCAGAGAAATAATCATTTTCATTTTTAAAAATGTATGTTCCTCACATAATCAGTGGAGTCATTAGTGGAAGCTGAAAACCCAGCCAGTCAACAAACCTAGTTCTTGATTTGTGGAGGAGTAGTGGAAGGAATAGCTAAATACTTACGTTAAAGTAATAACAAAGTAATCTTATTTTAAAAGTCTGATGTTGACTGTTTGGCTCCAATCGTGCCTCCGTAGAAAAATCGACTTCTCAATTGCCCACGACTCTGGCTGTGTGTCCCATTCAGATGCCCCTCAGAATGTTCCACGAATGAGATGACGCATTTGTTTTCTGCTGAGAAAATCGTTAGTGACTTTGCGTAGCATTTCCTTCTGACTCTAGTCCTTCCCACCCAAGAGTCTGTCTTGCACTGCAGGTAGCTTTTGTCTCGTTCATCTGCTGACCACATTGCACACCATTAGCAGCTTGGGAGTAAGTCTAGTTGGATTAAAGTAAATTAATAAAATTATAGTACACCTAACAAACCCCTTGGACACCTGTTGGGAGAGAGGGCGCTATCAGAAAAGGGTGACGGGACATGTTTTTCTGCTGCCCTGGAGGCGAACTGTTACTCCCCTTGCCCTGAAAGTCCACTGGCTTGAAAGTTGAGCAATAACCAGCTCACTAAAAATGGGAAATAGGATACATTAATTTATTCATATTTACCAATGTCTAATTTCCCATTTTTTCTAAAAAAAAAATCTCATTTTTTTTCAGTCACTTTCACCTCCAACACGTTTAAAAATATCTTTTTTGTTTGTTCTTTGCTTTTTGTTTTTGTTTTTTGAGACAAAGTTTCTCTGTTGTCACTCTGGCTGTCCTGGAACTCACTCTGTAGACCAGGCTCGCCTCGAACTCACAGAGATCCTCCTGCCTCTGCCTTCCGAGTGCTGGGATTAAAGGCCTGCGCCACCACAGCCCGGCTAACACCGACACTTTTTAATTAATTTTTCAGAGCATGAAAGAAATGAGGTCTTCTGTTTGCAGCGTGTTTTCACCATCTTACCTGGGCGTATTTTGATAGACAAGGACAGTAAGGTCCAGAGCATTCAGTAAGTCATGTCATCTGAGCCAGGGCTAGCTCTCCACCTTGCTCAACAAATCTGTGAGCAGCCATGTCTTCAGTTGCCTGCGGAGTTGCCACGAGCTTTATGGCGTGGGTATGCCAGCGTGAGTGTGTGTGCCCCTCAGTTGGTTCACCATAACCATAGCCGACAGGCTTCCAGAGGACACCCGTCATTTGAGTGGAGCCAGCATAGATTGGTAGGGTAGCCATTGTTTAATGGTTTCACTCGTTATTCCTGAGACAAGATTGCAGTGTCCCTGAGTTAACGTTCATTTTTCATTACTAACTCCTGAGATCACTTTCATAGTCGTGGGCTGATAGTGAAAATATACTGAAGAGCCCAGAGCTGGCTTTTTACGTAACGTGTTTGTGTTCTCGCCCTTCAACAGTCCTTGATATTTGACGAAGTTGACCTCTCAGATGCCAGTGTTGCCGAAGCAAGCACAAAAAATGCCAACAACAGCTTCACGGTATGGTTTTGTTTAGTTCCCTGTTCAGGGCTGTGGGGTGGCTCTTCCTAAGCCTGTGCAGATGCCCGGTTCAGTCTTTCCTGACAGTCAACTCTGATAAATATGTTTTACATTCTCAAACCAAGTATATGATCAGTTATTGGCTCAGGAAACTTGGGTTTAAATGTGTTTTTCAGATATATACTTTTGAATATGTATATTTAAAATATATTCATACATAACACACACACACACACACACACACACACACACACACACACACGTACGTACGTACGTACAAATGGTGGCTCATACATGTAACCAAGTACTTGGGAGGCTGAGGCAGGAGGATTGTCATGAATTCCAGGGCAGCCTGGGCTATACAGTGAGACTATGTTACAAATAAACAGACAAGGATAGCTTTTCACTTTTTAGTTTTTGTGTTTTTAAAGTTTTTACTTTTTTTAAATTAATCCCCCTTTTAATTCTGTTGTTCTAAACAGTTCACAACCTTTGCTTAAAAAATAAGCCGGGTGGGGGTGGCGGATGCCTTCAATCCCAGCACTTAGGAGGCAGAGGCAGGCAGATCTCTGTGAGTTCAAGGCCAGCCTGATCTACAAAGTGAGTTCTAGGACAGCCAGAGTTATAACAGAGAAGCCCTGTCTCATGGGAAACACACACACACACACACACACACACACACACACACACACAGACACACACACACACACACACACACACTTTCCTTTCTTGTTTTCTCTCCTGTTACTGTAGCTTAGGTTTTTATTTCTCCTCACTTAGGTTAATTCATCAGGGAACTCCTGAAGAGGGCTCTTCTGTTTCAGCCTCTGTTTAATCAGAAGTTGCATTGCTTAAAAGGACTAGCTTGTTCAATGTCACCTGCAAATTGCATCTCCCACTCAGTCATAAAGCCTTGTCGGTCCCTCCCAGTGTTCCGATGTTGGCCTTCCACACCTGCCAGCCGGGCATGCTGTGCCTCAGCTTTCCCATTCCCTCTGACTGACTTCTTTCTACCTCTGGCTGTTGAAATCCTACCATGTCGCCTATTCTGCTGCTTCTTTCTTTATATTTCTAAAATATAAATTGACTTCCTGCTAGATCACTGGCATTTATGATAAGCAGAGAAATTTAGAAATGGATATGTATGTATGTATATATTTACATACGTAAATCTCCCTCTAAGTTTTCCTTAGCTCGGGGAGCTCTGTGGTTCTTCGCGCGGTGGCATACTCCTTAGCTACAGTGTGATGCACTGCTTTTGCTGAGTTGTCACACCTACCCACATTTCGATCCTTCATGCCGGGAAGTCACCGCTACTGACACTAGTGTCTGGTGTCTGTCCCTTAGGTGCGCAGAGCTCGGGAGACAGCCAGGTAAGCAAACAGAGAGGACTCTGATAGAGGAGAACCCTGGTGGGGAGATGAGTCGGGGAGAGAGGCAAACGGATTCAGATTTAGTCTTATTGATTTATGGGCATGTGGGATAATTCATAGTGTAAACAGTGCTTTGCCGTTCCCTCTCCCCGGGGAGAGTTTAGTTTGAGAAGAGGAAAGCCAAGAATAGAATCCTGGGAAAATGTTAAAATGTAAGGTTTGACCAGAAGACTGAGTGAGAGCATTCTTTAAGTGAAGGAGTAGAACCGGGCGGTGATGTCGTCAGTGTCAAGATGGACGTTGTTGGTAAATGTCAGGTGTCTGTGCGGAAGGCAGGTCCAGGCAGAATTGAGAGGTGACTTGAATTTGTGAACTTGGGGCTCATGAGGTCACGTGGCTGTGAGTGGATTCCAGGGCGGGGTGTCGTGCGTTAGGCTGCGGGCTTTTTCCTGAGGCTTGGCCGTTAGGAGCAGACACATCTAGGGAGTGTTTGGGTGACAAGAGGATTGTGGTTTTGTTGTTCTTTTTCACTCTGGTTTAAAATTGGGCTTTGAGTGTGTTTATATGAAGAAAGGACGGCGCTATTAGATGGGGCAAGGTTGCTGAGTGAGCTGAAGGATGTAAGAGCCAGGGCAAGGCGTGAGCACAGAGCCAAGACAGAGGCAGGCGTGGGCAGCGAACATATGTATTTCAAGCCCAAGTAGTACCATTTTCTCAGTGAAGCAGAAGACGAGGTTGTGTGGCTATGAGTGGGAGCTTAGGCAGGCTTAGAATAGCTTCTGTGGAGAGACAGAATGGAAACCATCAGGGACCCGTAAACTGCGTCTGCTAAAGACCGGATTTAGTAATGTCCATACTGTCTGTGCGTATAGAATAGTCTTTAAATTAATAGAGAGCAGACAAATGGATTGATCAAGAACAGTGGTTTACAAGGCCTTGGGGCAGAGGGGTAAAGTAATGCTGTGTGCTTGAAGCATCAGTAGCTTAGAGAGTTTCCTCCTCTCCGTGCTCAGTGTTTTAAGAGAAAACACTTATCTGAGAAGGCCCCAGTAAGCATGAGGAACCTTGGGGCTTCCGAGGTTGATAAGCTGCTTATTATTCAGTTCTCTAGGTGAAGTTGGGCTAGACTGAGATAGAAAGTACCTTTCTTTGCTGGTTCTACCAACGGGCTAGCCATTTGCTTTCCTCTGGGAGTAAACAAACGTTTTTTTTTTTTTCTTTTTTATTTATTTTTTAATTAAAAAAATTTAACCAAAGAGAGCTAGAGTTCATCTGAAGAAGAGTCCCCAAATTTACAGTGTGAGGGGAAGTCCCCAGATTTCAAGTGAAGGGAAGATCTGGGGCTTAGAGCAGGTCCAGGCAAAGGAAACAGGAAAGCCTGGGTTCGGAGAGAGGATACAAATCTATCGTGCAGCTATTCCTTGCCCTCCAGCTGCCCTTGTTCACCGCGTTGTACCCGGAGCCGCCCCTTTGCATAGGTAAGTCTGTATTTTTATCCTGACCCCCCTGAGGGCGGGGACTGTGTCTTTGTACTTCATAGTACTTTACTCATAGAGTTTGTCTTGATATATAAGATCAAAGTTCCTATCTTCTCAGCCTGAGAAGACTTGGTTCCTTGGCTATTTCATCCACCAACTGTTATTTCTCAAGTTTGTTAGATCAGAGATGCAGAGGCTGAAAAGTTAGGTAGATCGCTTAGCATTGTACTATAAATAGAAACTCGGTAGAGCATTCCATAGTATAAAATAGAGCAAAAGGCATGTTTTAAAGTGGTAATTGACAATCCTTCTGCTTAAATATTTAAATATCCTGCCTCCCTAGATCATCCTGACTGCTACTGACACCGCTATTTTATAGCTGGTTGGTGTCAGAGGTTAATGGTGTGGTGCGCTGGGGTTGCTGCTAGAGACTCTAGGAGTGGCCAAATTCTGCTCTTCCTGAAGTCCCTTAGGGTAATATATTGACAAGAAATGGTGGTACATGGACAGTCTATGAATAGCTGATGGAAAATGGAAAACTTATGCTTTGCTTGAAAATGAATGCCCGGTTCTGCTAAGACCTCTTCTGTGGTGAGAGTCCCACTGAGCAATGTAGCTGCGAGCCTCAACCTGAAGTAGCTCAGTCACTTCTGCATTCCATGTCTGTGGGTCCCCCTGACACACATGGACACCAGGACAGTAAAGCCAAGGGACTGGGGGTGTGATTCCAGACCTGTGTACACTGTGGCTAGTGTTTTACACATTCTCCCTTCCCGGGTCTATTTTTCCTACCCCGAGAGTTACCGATTTTTTTCCAGTTGTCTGAATCTTCATTTGGTAATTATATTAGTTTACTACTGCTGTGTACTATACTGTCACAGACACGGGAACTGTAAAAAATGCCACTTCTCTGGCAATCTCTGTGGGCAAGCATAGCTGGATTCCTCTTCTCCAAATCTTACAATGTTGATTTGACAAAATCAAATGCATCTACGAGTTTTTTTTTAAAAAAAGATGTAGTTATTATTTTTAATTATATTTAAGTGTGTGCACGTGTGTGTGCACGCGCGTGTGTGAGCACTCATGATTCTGTAGGTGTCAGAGAACAACTCTTAGGAATTGGTTCTCTCCTTCCACCATAAGGATTCTGGGGATTGAAGTCAGGTCGTGAGGTTTGTCAGCAAGTGCTTTTACCCACTGCAACATCCCACCAGCCCCACACGCCCACTGTAAATCACCTTAAATTGGGTTTCTTCTGTTAGAGTTTTGTGAGTGGCTTTTGTGGCAGGCAACAACAACTAAAACCCACTAACATTAAAAGCACCTTTTTGTGACTTCAGATTGCAGCGCTGCTGCAGCCAGGGACTAGAAAGGGCAATCGCAGACATCTTTACTATTATCTCAGGAGTCAATTAGATTGGTATCCATTATTTCTAGTTTAAACTCTGCCATGATGAACAAAGGTTGGGAGCTTAGGCCCTGAAGTCGAACAGCCTGGGTTTGGCTTCTGGCTCAGCCCTGTTGTGTGACCTTAGTCACATTAGTTAATCCCTTTAAACCCACACTGCCTCGAGGACATTGAGACCGACATCGATGGAGAACCTGCTTCCAAGGGCTCCGAATATCAGATCCGTGTGATGACCTATGAAATACCTAGGACAGTGATGAGCGTGTGCAGTTCAGTAGATGGTAGTGGCTGTTATCACGAATGCAGTGCCCATCCTTTCTCCTCACAGCTGGCTGATTTCTGAACGTTTGGGAACTTTCAAGGGGCATATAGATGAATTCCTTCTTGAGAAAACATTCCATCCTGCCTGTCTTTGAGAGGCATCGGGAAGATTTGTGTCTATTTTTTATCCTGTGTTAATAAGCATGGGTGGGAAAAGCAACCGATTAGCAATGAGACGGTGGTCGTAGATTGCTAGGGCGATGGTATTTACTAACAGCGCTGAGAGGCGATGTAGTCGTTACCCCAGTCACAGCTTTCAGAGCTGTTCGGGGTCTCTTTAAATTTTAGTGACGATTAAGATAAACTTCGGACAAAGGAATCATCATTTTAAAGAAGCTGGGTGGGTTCTTTAACCTTCTTATGTGATGACAGAGGCCAGGCTGGGTGACATAGGCCTGTAATCCCAGTTGAAGGTTGAGGCAGAAGATCCTCAAATTCAAGGCCTGCCTGGCTGCAGGCCAGTTCAAGGCTAGTTAATCTGGGCAACTTAGTAGGACATTGTCTCACAATAAAATGTAAAATAAAAGTGGGGAACGGGGAGGCTGGGTCTCCAAGAGAACTCTTATCAAGGACGTTGGGGGAGGCTCTCGACCCAATTCCCGGCACTGGGGGCAGGGGCAGGTGACCAAAGATGCCAAAAAGCATCATAGAAATTTTGTTTATGTGCTTATTTGTTTAACTCAGAAGACATGCAAATATTGGTTGGTTAATTTAGCCATCCTTAGCATTTTTAGCGAGTAGTCACTGAAGTGTGTGTCAAGCTCCACCTGGGTTCCTTGTTGGGTCAAAGGCAAGCACCCTGTGAGCAGAAGGTCTTGAGTCTAGGTCTGACACTGGAACAGAGCCCTCACTGCCCAGGGAGTTACTTGCTCCTGCAGTTATGCTGAAAGCTGATTTGGCACCAACTTCCAGTTGATCTAGAATCACCTAGGAAACAGACCTCCCTCTGTCTGAGGGCATTTCCAGAGAGGTTTAAGAAGGGAAGACCTATTATAAAAATGGGTGGCATCATCCCCTGGGCTGGGAGCCTAGACTGAACAAAAGAGGAAAGCCTATTGGGAGTTAGCACTCTCCTTTCTCTGCTTTCTGGTTCGTGGAGAAGGGGGAGGGCCAGCGACCTGTTTCTGCACCCATGGAGCAGACTGTTGGCTTGTCTGGCGTGCTGTAATGGAGTTGTCTTCTCAAACTGTGAGCCCAAATAAGTGCTTTCTCCCTTCAGCTGTTTCTTGGGAGACAGTTGGTGACAGTGGCCCGAAAAGAAGCCAGTATGGCATTCGATGGTTATGATTATGATTCTGGCAGCGGTGTTGGAAGTGTTTACATTCAAAGAAACCAGTACGCAAAGGGAACATACTGTTTGGGCCTTGCTTACAGTGCCAGGAAGTCTGCACTCATGCCAGCTCTGACTGAGCAGCCTGGGTTTAATGGGAAGGAAGAACTTTCCTGGGCACTTGTTTCTGTAGTAGCTGCTTTCTGTTTATTCTGCTTCCCCTTGGCTTCCTCTCCGTTGACAAAGTGCAGCTTGTCTCTCTCTGAAGAGGGATCGCACATCCTTTGAACCTAAGAAAGTGTCAGTTTGCTTTCATCCAGTCGTGTCTCAATATTTAATTCTGAAGAAGACGACGGAAACTCGCCTTTTCCCACGTGATTTGTGGAAACACCTTATGTCAAAGGCTCCTAGCTAATCACCTGAATAAATGACCCCTTGGCTAAATAAGATACTTGCCCTAGTTAATAAAATCAGCCCCTGTTCTGAGTGCTTTATGATCACTCATTTAATTTTTCTGTACCAACCGAAGGAGGCCAGATTAGTGTAATCTCTTTTAGACAGGCGAGAAAGCAGAGCAGCAGTTCTCTAAAACATGGAGCCCATGTAGGGTCTGCCACCTCGGGCTGCATTCTCCGCCCCTCCGCTGCCCTTCTTCCCTTGTGGTCCATTTAAACAGACGTGACTATGATGTGATCCTCTGGTTGGCCTCCCACGTCTAGCTGTCTTCTCTGCATCAACGCAGTGAGACTCTGAGGCCGCACTACGAGATGTACAGCACACAAATGCCAGCCAGACTACAAAACAGGAATATGACAGTACATTCTGGGTACTGGATCTTAAAGAGAAATCTTGACTAAAAGCTCTCATAGAAGAAAGTTACCAATATTCTAAAAACTGTCTTGGAATCCTGGGATTGAATGGCATGTAAGGACTTTTTTTTTTTTTTTTTTTTTAATTAAAAAAATTTGGGTCAGGACAATGGCGGCACATGCCTCTATCCCAGCACTTAGGAGGCAGAGGCAGGTGGGTCTCTGTGAGTTCTAGGCCAGCCTGGTCTACAGAGTGAGTTCCAGCACAGCCAGAGTTACAACAGAGACTCCGTTTCAAAACAAACGCAGAAAAACAAAACAAAACAGCAACAACAACAATCGGGAATATGAGCTAGCAGCATGGGCCCAGCAGGTTAAGGATCTCGCCACACAGGCTGGCAAGCCGAGTTCAGTCCCCAGAACACAGGTAAAGGTGGGAGGAGAAAACTGACTCTACAGAAGATGTCCTTTAACCTCCAAACGTGTGCCCTCTGGTGATGATGATGATGACGACGATGATATTTTTAAAGTTTTTGGGATATTTGAGGAATTATTGTTGTATTGGAGAGGCAGCGATAGGTTGTACGGTTGAACTCACAGAGGATTGGTTTCAATTCAACACAAAAGAACTTTGTAACTGGAATCATCTAATGGAACAGGCCCATAGTGAGGTAATTACCTGGCCCATTGTTAGCAATCTTCAGTCATCTTACTCCCTGTCAGCAGAAAGGGACTTAGAGTCTTCAGGCCAGGCCCAGGTTCAGAGCTGAAATGAACTTCTCAAGGTTGGATGACTGAAGGCTGTGCAAATGTGGGGCTCTTGTTGGTTTGGGATAGTAAGGAAGCATGGACTGAAATGACTGCACGGTGGCCTCAACCCTTTCTACAGGCTGTGCCACAGTACCACTCAGCAAGAATTCAGTGACCTTCCTTCAAGAAGGCTTTGAGGAGACAGTGACCTGCTGTTGGTGTGTGGGAGCAGCGAGATGAGCTGATGGAAACAAATTTCCTTCTAGATTCAGATACTGTGTCTTCCCTGACTCCCCAAATTAGCCTGGTGCTTGGCACGGAGGGGAGAGCCAATACATATTTGTCAAATGAATGAAAGAAATGTTTGAATGAACAAAAGAATGATATTTATAAATCTAAGTTTTCTTTGACTAAGCAGTATCCTTTCATGTTTTAGCATAGGTACAGAATTTCCCCATTTTCCTCCATGATGTTTGGGTATTCATAATATCTCCATAAATATTTGCATCTTTATGAAATTTTTATATTATATATAGTGACTCAGACTGTTTTTAAACCAGTAAGTCTTACAGACATGAATACTATCTCTTATTAATCATTCCAGTGGTCTTGTTAGGGGCAGACAGAAGGAGACCGCCGAGAAATCACCAGGACTCGAGATGGATGCAAAAGCAAGAGGTTTATTTCCAACACGTTGGGGTCCGCTCCCACAGATTCCTCAAGCGAGGCAGGTGGGAGTGACCCAGCGCACATTCTAAGCATGGTTTATATATGCTTTCCAAAGGCAGAGCTCAGCAACAGAGTACTAGGCGCATTTTATTGGCTACACAGTCATGTAGGTACCAACCCTCAAACTGATTGGTGCTGGCATATAGCAAGGTTGTGGGCTCCGAGAAAATGCAAGCTCAGGGTTTTAGTCAATGCAGGTTGGGAGGGGGGGTGGAACTCCCAGCCTAGGGCCGTCAGTCAGCGGTCTGTATCTTGTTCTAGTTCCCAGAAACTATCTTTCTTATTCAAGTTCCGGAAACTGTTCTGAGTCACCTTGCCCCTGACTTGGGGCCTACATAGTTTTGGTGCTCTTAGAAGCCTGACTAAAGTTTGGCTGCTTTGTTCTTGTCCTTTCAGTCTTAACTTCGATTACATGAATATTAGAAACCTAATAGTAGCCAGTCTAATTTATTTATTTATTTATTTATTTATTTATTTATTTATTTATTTATTTATTTATCTATCTATCTATCTACCTATCTATCTATTTATTTTTTGAGACAGAATTTCTCTGTTGTAACTCTGGCTGTCCTGAAACTGACTCTGCAGACCAGGCTGGCCTCGAAATCACAGAGATCCAAGTGCCTCTGCCTTCTGAGTGCTGGGATTAAAGGTGTGTGCCACCACCACCCGGCCAGCCTAATTATTTTATGACTATATTGATTAAAATATTTTATAATACTTTAAAATGATTCTATGTTAGCATACTACTTAGAGGCTGAGGCAGGAGAGTTGCTGTGAGTTCAAGGCCATTCTAGGCTACATGATGAATTCCAGGCCAGCCTTCCTTCTCTCCTGAAAAAAAAAAAAAAAACTTTTCTATCACTCACTATCAAGGTTTTGTGGAGCTGGTGTCCTACGGGGCCTTTAGTCTGAGGCATTTTGTGCTAAAGTTCTGTCTTAGAGGACTGCACTCCCCAGTGTTTCTTCTGTATTGTAGCGCCCAGTGAATGGCAGCCTGGCACACAGCTTTCTTGACCCTGTGACAAATGATGAATCTGTTCTTCCTATAGATGTTTCATGTACAGGGCCCTTCATAGGTTCCAAATACATGGTCCTGGGCTGTCACATCACTGTCACCATGGCCCACTGTTGCCCCTTGTACATGTGTGGAGTTAAACATTAAGGACCCATCTTTTCTGTTGTTGTAATGGGTGTCAGATGGTAGTTGGTCGGAGGGTGGGTAGATGATGTGTGGGTTCAATAATGACAAGGAAGGCACTCTCCATTATTTTAGCCTGATTTCTCCATGGCAGAAGGAACAGCCTCTGAACCTCTGTACAGAATCTTGGGTGCCAATTATAGTTGTTAGTCTGTCTTGCGTGAGTCAGTAAATAACAAGAGATAATTCTCTAAGGTGCAATCTGGAACAGTCTAGACAGAGGGCTGCTGTCTCTCTGGGCTGAACCCTGGACTGAACTGAAGTGCTGACTCTGCCCTTAGCCTGATTGCTCAGGTGATTTATTGATTGGAAGCTCCATCCCCAGATAAAAAGTCTTCTTTTCCATTAATGAACAGAATCCTATAATCCATTCCCCAAATGCCAGGCTGCCAACCTGTTTGCTGCTAGGTCAAGACAGACATGGGTGATCCCAAATCCCTTTATTAGTTGCTGAGGAGAAATTATAGAAACCCCTTTCATTGGCATTAATACCAACAGATGAAGATAACAGAGAACAGGGTAATCTGAGCATCAATTGTTTAGACCATAACCGATTCCTTAGACTAACAATTTTTTCTGCATTCCAAAAAACACCGCCAAGAAAGCTGGATCTCACAGGCCATTAAAGGTGATCCTTACTAGAGCTGCCAGATCAAAGGATCAAAAGATCAAATGTTCATTCCACTACACTTTTCCCCCATTGTAGTTCTGCATGGAAACTGGTAAGGGTGTCTGTTTCCAGTACTGAGCCAGCAGCCACAACCTCCATAGTCACCCTGCTCTGCAGACGCTTTGCAAATGTCCAGGCAGTGTGAAGGGCTACGCACTGTCAGTTTCAGTCATTCAGATGCCTTCTTTGAGGAAGGACTACATGATTTACTTGAACTTCAGTGTGTTTATTTAGATGAAGGCTTTTGTCAAAGGTACTTTGGCCCTGCATTCATGGAGATGAACTCTGATTTCTGATGCCCATTTGCAGTACAGACCTAAAGGTTCTATAAAAGACAATATTCCGCCTTATGTCAGTGCCTGGAATAGGGGCCTAATGTGGGCAAATGGGTTACTGGTCATAGTAGCAATTTTGAAAATAGAATGTTAACTATCTGGATATGTATAAAGAGGATCTGAAAGCCCATGTCCACCTGAATGATGTAACAGAACTCTGAACTGTGGGGGCCTTGCATCCTGTGTGATGCATTCTGAAGATAAGACCTCATCCCTCCAGATTTTAGCTTCATTAGACAACGTAAGGTATCAACCTTTTAGTTTTTAAAAGGCGTTATAATAGTTATATTTTATGTTGAATTGTAAAGAAAACCTAAAATAATACTAAGGAAAGCCTATTATTTTACAAAATCTTAGCAACTGAAGGTATTGATTATACAGCAGGAAACAGTAAGTTTGTTTCTGAAAGCTCTTTGGTGTATAAAACATAGTGAGTGGTGACTGTTCAGTTTACACCTCACTTTATTATCTCAGTAAGCACAGGAAATGTTCTTCCTTCCAGTAAACAGATTGAAGGGATTGGGTTGAGGGAACTTATGGTAAGTCTTTGTAGTTATTCAAAAGCATAATGAATATTTAAATTTTGAGTGCTCTTCACGAGAATGAATGGCATATTAGAATTTTCAGGCTTCTATGATGGTAGTAACGTGGTAAAGGACCACCTTTTAAGAATTATTTTTATGTGTATGAATATTCTGGAATGTGTGTATGTGTACCACGTGCATTCCTGGTACTCATGGAGACCAGGAGGGGTGTCCAGTCCCTTGGATGTAGTTATTGTTGTGAGCTGCCAGATGGATCCTTGGAACTGAACCTTTGCAAGAATAGCCAGTGCTCCTAAGTACTGAGCCCTTTCTCCCAGCTTCAAAGACCACCATTATTAGTAGGATGTATTCTAATCTATCTATTTACAGTGAGGCTTCATCACCTATTAAGCAAGAAGAAAGTGGATGTGGAACAGTGTACCAGTTAGCAGTGATCAGAGTACTTGTTGTTATCTAGTGTCAGTTCTTCATGCTGGTTGCTAGGCTATTCATCTTCATTAGAAAAGTGAGGAATAGCCATTTTAATCTTCCTTAGTATTGCTTTTTAAAATCTCAGGTAAGAATTCAGTTTTCCGACGAAGTTAGATGTGGCCAAAAAGAGGCTTTCCATTTAGTAGTTGTTGCCTTTGATTCACGATGACGGAGGTAGGTTTGTGTTAGTGTGGGATGACTGACAACGGGTCTGCAGTGGACCAGTTGGAAGCTTATTGATGGCAGAGAGGTTGAGTGCTGAACACTTCTCACTTTGATTAGTTGCATCCATTGAGATCTGCTGGAAGGTGAGCTAAAAGGTTTCAGACAGTCCTGAAACTCACGCTGTGTTAGCTAACCAGGGTTGAAGTGGAGGGTCAACTAGTCCTCCCAGAATCCCCTCCCCTCAGAACCTTCTATACCATCTCACTGTAGAGAACTCCAGGCAAAAGTTAGCCTTTTTGTTTTGGGAAAACAAAAAACAAAAAACAGAGTTGGTAACGAGCTTAGAGGAGACCTGTCACCCTGGCAGGAGTGAGGATATTTTAAAGAGAAACTTTTTTTTGGCTATCAGATGACTGAAACAGTGTTTCCCCTCAAAACCTGGAATTTTCCTGGGACTCTTATGCTTGGAGACAAACTGCTGAAGCCTGGTGCCAGGTAGAGGAGGAACTTGTCTCTCAGGAAGAGATTTCACACAGTCCTGATAACATGCCAGACCACCCTACAGGAGAGACAGGAGCCATATGAGAGTGAGTGAGAGACCATGATGCAGCCAGGACTGCTTAGTTATTCATATATCTTGTCTTCAAATTAACCTGAATCTCACGTTAAGACTCCAAAGATGAACTTCAGGAGTCCTGGAATTCCTTGTTTTCTTCCTAATGTGGCTGTGTGGCTTCCTCCCCGTCACTGATGTTGTGGTCCCCTCCCCATCCTCCCCCTCTCAATCCTCCCCTTTCCTCTTTTGCTATTAAGCTAGACTGGCTGACCAGTAAGTAAGCCCCAGAGATCCTCCTGCCTCCACTTCCCCAGGCTGGGGTTGCAGGTGCCTGCTGCCCCTCTCAGCATTTTATGAGAGCATTGGGTATAGAATTTTGGTCCTCATGCTTGCTCGGCAAGCACTCTACTGGCTGGAACATCCTAGTTATGTTCTGGTTTCTGCACAAACCTTGTTCATTTTCTAAAGCAGAGTCCCATGAATAAGTAAAAGTTACACCATGGCTGGACAGTGTTGCAGAGCTACTTACTATGCTGCCTGCAGAGAAGTTGTGCCTTCTTGGAGCCTTTGTAACTTTTCATGTGACCGTACTTAACTTTTTCAGGATGGGTAAGAGATATGTCCACTAGCAAGGACTGAAATTGTTATCTTTAGAATGGTCGTAGAAAAATCTCTGAGAGATTCTAACCTGGGAATTACTATGAGCAGGACACACACTTCACAGGAAAGATTGTTAAGAAATGGCTCCGCGTCTTGCTCTGAGCCTCTACTGCCTCAGCCTCTGGAATCCTGAGGGGTAGTGGACAATATTCTGTGTATGCTTGTAGAGGTATATATAATGTGGACAATTGCAAAAGAGTGGCCAGAACCCAGGTGTGTCAATCAGAGATGATTGAATTATGAAACGCATCACTACAGAATTCTGGGCAGCCATTTGAATCAGCTGTGTATGTAACAAGGCAGGCCGAACTCTGCATTTTATTCACTGAGAAAACTCAGATACAGAGCAGTTAAGATTTCATAATATTACTGTGTGCTTGTGCACACACATATTTTTGTGTACTTAAATTTCAAGGGAAGACATAGTTCTCATATATAGATAGACTGTCTCTGGAGAGATGCACAAAGAAACTGACTAGGGTTAGGGTTAGGGTTAGGGTTAGGGTTAGGGTTAGGAAGGGAAGTTGTAACAGGGGCAAGTTTTAAGAGGCAGACATTTTCATTCCAAAAGTATTTTGAATTTTCTATCAAGAATTATGTACTACTGACCCTCTCTGGCAGCTTCTCATCTGATGCATTTGAAAAGAGTTAGGATTTAGCATAAGAGGCTCCCCGGGCAATACTACCACACTGAAGGAAAGCCTGGTTGGGTAGGGGTCCAGTTGTCTACTGTGGGTAGGAAAGAGTGAACAGGAGGCCTAGTGCAGAAAGGCTAGAGAGCTGTGGGGAGTGAGGGGAAAGGAGAGGAGGAAGCTCATGTAGAACTGGCTTTGGGGTATAAATGATGCTTGAGTCAAGGGTAGGAAATAGATAGAAAAGCAGGTTTGCAGGAAGTGAGACTGGATCCTGGACGATGTGAATTTGAAGTAATTATAAGATCTTCTGGGACCATCCAGCAGGCAGTTGGAGAGAGATGCATCAATTCTATTTAAGTGCTTTGGGGATGTTATTTCCATGGCTTATTTAAAGTGAAGGGAAGTCAAGTGTCCTCTCCACTACTTAAGTTTGAGCATGGATTAATGGAAAATTTAAGTTTTAGAAGCATCTCATTTTCTAGTGAGCATTACAAAGCAAGGTAATTACTTTGTTTTGAAATTTCCCATTGCATACGTGTCCTGTACAAAGCCATTTACAGTCACAAACCGAAGAGCTTGTGCCAAGGGTGTGAAGCCAATGCATTGTTTCGATCTCTGATACAGTCTGCAAATACTAAATGAGTGGTCACGCTCTTAATGTGCCCATTAACTAATACTACTAATCTACAGTGGGTGTATCTGCAACAACCTACGTAAATGATTTCTGATACACCGTGACCCTGAGCATTACGATCATCTCAGAAAATTCCATTTGTCACGTACGGTGTAATACCTCCAACACAGTGCCATATGAGATTGTACACCTTATAAATATTTTGTTCTCCAAGGGTGCCTGGTTTGTATCAACCTGTCTGTTGGTGATTGAAGCTGTGATTTGTGATCATTATGGTTAGTTTTTGCCAACACCTTTCTTATGCTCTTTATTATTCATCTTTAAAGATGACACACATAGCTATGGGGTTCAGCTGCATAGCAGCTGCAATTATTATCATTGTGCATGTGTTCACAATGTGCAGATGTGTGTGTGTGCGTGTGCGTGTGTGTGCGTGTGTACACCAGAGGACATCGTTGCTTGGCTGTTGTTCTTCAGGTCCCACCCACCAGATTGTTTGTTGAGGCAGAGTCTCTCATTGACCTCTAACTAATCAAGTGGACTGGACTGCTTTGCCTGGCCAGAAAGTCCCAGGAATTTGCCTGTTTCTACCTTACCAGATCTGGGGTTCTAAGTGTACAGTGCTGGGCCTGGCTTTAGGTTCTGGAGAATCAAACTCCTGTCCTTATGCTTCCAAGGCCAGCTCTTTGCCAATGGAACAATCTCCCCAGGCTCTCCCCATTATTATTATTTTTAAATAAGAAAAAGTATGTAGTGTGTACAACTGCTGTCCTTCCAGAATGATCAGCACCGTCTTCCCCATTCTTTTGTGCTTTATGACAGGGAAGGTAGGAAGAATTTAGTTCAAATCCAATACATGGCCTTGGGTGACTTATAAAACCTTTCTGAGCCTTAGGGTCATGCAAGGGAAACAAGTACCTTTTGAATTATGCCAATTCAAGAAGAAGATATTCCTGGCCTGTTAGAATTATTCCATAAATAACTACTCACAGAATGCTGACTTATAAAATTGTAAACATCAACTCTAGAACTATCCAAACTTGCACCTATGTCTCATACTATTAATTCTGCCTCCTTAGAAACTAACACATCCTTTTTGTGTCTAGCATATTCTTAGAACTTATTGGAATGTTCAGTCACAGCAGCCTGTCTGTACCCTAACTCATTTCTTTTCGTGCTTTTCCTATAGTTTAAGAACATTTTAATTTTATGATATTTTTTAAAGTTTAAATTAAAAATTACTTTTAGCCGGGCAGTGGCAGCGCACGCCTTTAATCCCAGCACTTGGGAGGCAGAGGCAGGCAGATCTCTGTGAGTTTGAGGCCAGCCTGATCTACAAAGTGAGTTCCAGGACAGCCAGAGTTACAGCAGAGAAACCTTGTCCCAAAAAAGGAAACAAACAAACAAAATTACTTTTTATACTTGAGATTTTGTGGAAATACTAGGGAGGAAGGCGGGGTTGGGGTGGAGAGAGGGACGCGGGGGGGAGGGGAAAATATGAGGGAATATATACTGGCGAGAGAGCTCTGAAATTTGTGTTTATTGTTTCATGGAAATATGCATTCAAATTGTTATACATTAAGGCAATTGAAAAAAAAAAAAAGACTTCAGCTGTGGACGGACTGCAGATGAACATGGAGAGCCGCATGGTGGGGAAGCCATGATTTCTTAGTCAAGAAATAGGGTCTAGTTTGGTTTGTTTTGTGGTGCTGAGGATCAAACCAAAGGCCTCATGGATTCTTAAAAAAAAAAAAAACAAACTGCTCCGTCACTGAGCTACACCCCTAGCTCCAGGAAGGAACTATGTAAGGAGGGAGACACACTGGCTTTACTTTAAGAAAAGCCAGTGACACTCATGAATTATGGAAATAGGATTTGATAGCTAGTGTCAGTCCCTGCCTCCCTCCCATTACAGCCAGTGCTCAAAAGCCTTGTTTTGTTTGCTTCTGTGGACATTGAGTTGCCTGGACAAGGAAAAGGACATTATTTGTGTAATATGAGTTAGATCTCCGGGAAGCAGGTAAGGAGGCCAGACACTCGGTCTGGTGGGTGTTTTGAGTTCAGAGTCAAGCATCTCAAAGGGTATTAATGTGTCTAAGGAGACTGAGACACTCAAATCCCTCACCTTATTCCTTAAAGAGGGTAGGTTGGAGTTCGAAAATATATCAGTGCTTGTTCAGTTTGCTTTCTGTTGATGTGATAAACACCACGACCAAAAGCAACTCGGGGAGGAGAGGAACTATTTGGCTTATACTTGCGGGTTACAGTTGATCCTCGAGGGAAGTCATGGCAGGAACACAAGCAAGAGCAGAGGAGGGAACCATAGATGGGTGCTGCTCTCTGTCTCTCTCCAAGGCTCATGTTCAGCAGCCTTTCTTATACAGCCTAGGCCCACCTGCATAGGGATCTTACCTATGCAGGGTTGGACCCTCCTACATCAATTAGCCCTCTAGAAAATGCCTCCACAGATCTGCTCACAGGCCAGTCTGTGGGAGGCAGTTTGTTGCTCGAGTGTATTAAGTTAACATCTAAGATCAGCCATCACGGTCCTTTTAAAATGACAAACGTGTGAAACACAGGCAAGCAGGGTGTACCTGTAGGCTGATGCCCCTTGCCCACCTCCCGCTGTTACCCGTTTTGTCTCACTGGCTTCATCCATTCTCTCTCCCCGAAGTGGAAAGGCACATCTCTTCACTTCGTTACACATCACCCCACGCCCTTCGGTAAGTGTCTCAAAATTACATCAGCGAGACCTCCACTCTTATTTTCAATTTTTATCCCAAACATTGCTCGAGTGGGCAGAAGCTAAAGGGAAAGGCAGGACCGAATCCGCTGTGCAGTTTACCATTGGTTAGCGAAGGAATAAGAAATCGCTTCGTTTACCTGGCTATAACACCACCGAGGTTATTTTTATGTTTAAATAAGATGTAACAAATTGTGGACAGATCATTTTGTGTATTTTTTTTTTATCAATATGTTCTACAAAATTAACTCATCCTTAATTTATGAGATAATGGAGGATGGGTGAGGTAGTGCTTTTCTGCCAAAGGCAGGAGTCAGGTATTCCTACAGAAAAGGAGAGAGGCTTGTTCTTGGCAAGGATGGCTTCTGTTATTCATTGACTTCTTACAGTAATTGCATTCTGTACTTTGAAAGTTTCCATCAGAAGTTATTCTTTAGCCAGTCGGTGGTGGCACACACCTTTAATGCCAACACTGGGGAGGCAGAGGCAAGCGGATCCCCAAGTTCAAGACCAGCCTGGTCTACAGAGTGAGTTCTTAGGCAGCCAGGGCTACACAGAGAAACCTGTCTTGAAAAACAAGAAAGAAAGAAAAGGAAAGAAAAGAAAATGAAGTTACTCTTCAGTACTTAGACTCCAGTCTTCATTGACCCTTGACATGAGTAGTGTTGGATACTGCGATAGAATTACCCCCATCGGCGTCACCATATACAGGTAATCACTTGATTTGTAGTTTGATTGTTGAAACAAGTATTACACCTGGACCGTATACAGCTTCTCCTTGCCAGATAAATGGGCAGGCATGGCGCAGACTTCCTTGTGTTCATAACAAGCCTGCCCCTTTATGCTGAGTGCCTCTGGGGGTTGTTTGACATTTGAGATTACAAATCTCCATGGCAGGAATCCACCCTCCCCCCAGAGATCCGCAAGTTGTTATTCAGTCACAATGACTGACCAGTGAGAATCAGCCGAAGCGAAAGTATAGAATGACTTTGGAAGAGCTTCTTTGGTTTTGAGTAGAGGGTATGTGTGTGCGTGTACAAACATAATCATGGTTCTATGCTGACATTCCACAGGGAATGACATAGAGTCCTGTTTGTATAGTGTGCTGCCTATATAGTCAATTTTTTTTAGTAAATTTCATCTGTAGATTAGGAATGGTGTGTGTGTGTGTGTGTGTGTGTGTGTGTGTGTGCGTGTGTGTGTGTGCCAGTCAGCCTTAATTTTATCAATGATCTATAATGTCTTTATAAATTATTCCATGTCATCCTGGAAATGGTGAAACTTATGACTTTACGAAACTTCTCCTCCTTGACTACTCAGTGCTGATTCTATAGTATTTACAAAGATAAAATGAATGTATGTATATTGCATTCATTTGATAAGTATGTCTTCTTTTTTAGAAAAAAGATTTATTTTTTTATGTTTATCTGTATTTTGCTTGCATTTTTGTCTGTGTACCACATGCATGTCATGCCTACAGAGTCCAAAAGAGGGCGCCACGTCCTCTGGAGCTGGAGTAACAGATGGTTGTGAACCACCTTGTGGGTGTTGGGGATCGAACCCTGGTTCCATAGAAGAACAACAGCAGCTCTTAACCACTGAGCCATGTCTCCAGCACCATAAGGCCTATTCTTACCCTGAAATTCTGTTCACTTCAATTTTACTCTCAGTTGAAAATATTCAGGTTACTTTGCTTGGTCAAAGTGCCCTGGATGAACTCACTGTGACATTAGGTCACACCTCAGTTCCATTATGTGCTGTACTACAACGTAATGTCATTTCTTCTAATAAAATGTGAGCCACCTTGGAAGAAAATATATGTTAAGCTTCTGTTATCTATTAATACCTTAGAGAAAAGTCAGGTAATTCATTGTCAGTTTAGAAAACAGATGGGGCTTGAACAGTGGGACAGTCAATTGGAAGAAATACCCTAAAGCTCAATGTAAGACTCACAAATGCAAATCCCCACAGCAACCAGTATTAATAGAAGTTCATGAACTGACGCGTTGAAGCTAGGAACTTTAGCTGTTTGTATTTCTACCTATCAAATTCTGGTGGATTTCAGTATATTTTAAACGACACAGTAGTACAGAGTTTATACACAGTAGCCAAACCAAACCTCAGTGATCGTAATCTTGGGTAGTCTAGTGAGTGTTGTACATGGAACACTGTTTCTGACTGGTGACCCCCAAGAGGAATAATGTTGCAGGTAATGAGAGGACTGTGGTCTGGGTTCAGGAGGATGCCAAAAGAAAGGCAGGGCAACACAAAGGTTAAGAGCACCTTTCTGACATCTTTGAGACCAGGCACTGCCTTTACTTATAGGACAGTTGGACACTTAAATTACCTTTCATGGTTGATAACCAAGATGAGTGGCAAAATCGTCTGCGTGGCTGCTCCAAGCACATCCAAGATTACATTTACAATTCTTCTCACTTGCTCTCGAACCAGGACCGTGCTTCCGAGAATTGTGTTGGGCACGTTTTGATTAAGGTGCACACCTGTGCTCTTGGATAGTGGAGGTCCCCAGTGTACTCTGAAAAAATGGGAGCAACTCTCCTCCTAAAATAGTCACTTAGGATGCATGATCACATTGCAGTTTGGCACATTTAAGTTGTCAGAGTGAATTATTTCACTCCATAAAAAAAGAATGAGGAAAAAAAAAAAAGCAACATACATAATTAAAGAGCTGGATATAGATTTCATAAGGAAAGATGGAAGAAGCAGGTGATAGCTACAGGGATAGCAAGCTGGTGTTAAAAAGGCACACAGTTAGATCCGATTAGTCTGTAGAGAAAGTCAAATTACAATAAATACAGACGATGAGATTATTATAGCTCAGCTAGAGTTCCGGCTTGTCCCGCTCTCCAGGAAAGACTTCTCACCCTGTGTGAACTTGCGTTGCAACAAGGTGGTTCCAGATCAAAACACAGCTGGTTGTGAACAGAGTGGATGCAGTCAGAACGTTAAGTCAGAAATAAGAATTTCCTAACAGAAAAAAAAGTTATTGGACATGGACAATGACCAGAGAATGTCAGAGAAATGTCCTTTATTGCAGAGCCAGGCATCCGAGTTAAAGCAGGTAGCTCTCTGTAGAGCAAGCAGCTTCCGTGGCTTAGATGTGGTAGATACTAACAGTGGCATGCTAAAATCCTCTCAACTGTGCAGGGACTCTGACTCTCAAATCTTGCAACCTTATTTCATTCACTGTTGTTGCTTTAGGTAAGGTTGGGTGTAGTGCACCTAGGAGAATCTTCCCCCCCCCAACCCTTAATTTGTTATTTTCTTTGTCCAAAGAGGATGTCAGTAGGTTGTTATCATAATCCTGATGATACTAGTTTACTAGGTAGTGAGTTGTTTTTATTGGTAGACTAGCTCCATTATTGATTGATGATCTCTTGACTTTCATCTCGGACTACAAATACAAGAAATAAATATGAAATCTATAAATGACTGTACAGGTTCAGTCTGTCACTGCTAAGAGACAGTCAGCCTTTAGCTCAACAGACTGCTGAGCACCACTGAGTTACTGCTCTGTCCCTAGTTAGCAGGGGGGACACTGTCACAGCCCCCGAGACAAAAGAGGATGCTGGTGGAATTTAGACTAGGTTGCCCTGACTCCACATCACTAATCACTTCTCTTTAGAGACATCTTTTGTTCTTGAGCTCAAATATTGTTGTACAGGATGAAAAATACCTCTAGATACTGGCTGTCTAACTTGTCTCCACTTTGGAATCACCCGGAAGGGTTTTTGTTTGTTTGCTTTTTAAGAATTGGTACCTATTCCTTCATCGGATGAGAGAGTAGCAGCTTGTATATTAGTATTTGAAAAGCAAACAAATCAAGTGATTCTGAGATCTAGAAGAGCTTGAGGGAGCCTACTGAGGTCCACCATACATTTCTTTAAATGTTTCATATAGTGTATTTTGATCAAATCCACTTTCCACCTTTCTCCCCAATTCCTCCCAGATATACCTTCCACCTCTTCATACTCTCCCAGCTTTTTGTCTTCCCCTCCTCCCCCTCCCCCTCCCCCTCCCTCCCCCTCCCTCTTCCCCTCCCCCTCCTGCGTTTCCCACTGAATCCAGTTTGTGCTGCTCATTTACTCACGGGTATGGAGCCATCCATTTCATTGTGGTTGACCTAGCAGGGGTCACACACTAGAGGAAATCTTACTCTCTTCCCCAGAAGCTCCTTAGGCGTGGGAACTCATGAGCCCTCCCTGCACCGTGCCATAGCCATGGACTGGGTTGATCTTGTGCAGGGAACTGCAGCTTCTACGAGCGCATGAGTGTAGTATCTGTGTTGTATCCATAGACACTGCTTTGCTCCAATCCTCCCTAGCCACTGGCTTTTATGGTCTTTCTATCCTTCCTCCGTTTTCCCTCAGCCCTTGTGTGTAAGGGTCTATGTGGGGTGTGTGGGGTGGTGGCGATGGGAGGGATAGAGATAATCCTATTTGTAGCTGAGCGTTCCACAGACATTTGTTCTCTGCACTTAGATCAGTTGTGGGTTTTTGCATTAACCACCGTCCATTGCTAAAAGGAAACTTTTCTGATGAGGTCTGAGGTCTGCACTAATGCATGGTTTTAGAGGGCAGTTTGACATCGTGTTCACTTAGCGGAATAACAGTAGTAGGTTCACCTCTGCAGCCTATGAACTCTCCAGCCATGGATTCTTAGCAAGGTTTATAGTACCAGGCATGAATCTCCTCCTGTGGAGTAAGCCTCAAATCCAATCAGAAGGTGGTTGGTTACATCCCTAACACTGTGCCACCCTTACCCCTATGAATATATCTGGCCACACCAGTCATTATTTTAGTTTACGAGGTTCACAGCTGGGTAAGACTGTTGATGACCTCACCCCACCCCACCCTCACCCCAGGCACCCTGCATAGCACTTTCTAGTATACAAAAGCTAGCCAGCAGGGAGGATGACTTATGATCAGTACCAACTTGATTTCTCCATGTCCTGTGGCCAAAGTGTATGGTTTGTCTTCAGCAATCGGATCTTAACATGAGGTTCTGGTGGGCAACTAAGAGCAATGATAATAACCCATATTGTTTTTTTGTGGGGAGGTCCTCTGGGAAACCATTGGCCAACAACCGGAAGGGAAGTATCCCACATCTGCCACCAGGCTTTTTATTTGACAACCTTTCGCTTCTGGTAGGATCATTATCCGCTGGAAGATATCCAGTTAAACTGTTTAGTAAACTTATAGAACAGTAGGTTTCCACATAGCTTTCCCAAACATTTTTAGAATCGATTGTGTCTCTCCCTGCCCTACCCCTTCCATCTGCTCCCATCCCTCGCCCCACCTATACTTTCCTGCACATTTTTATATTCTAAACCTCCATCTTTCTGTAAGTAAAAAAAAAAAAAAAAAAGCTAAATGGTTTTTATTACAGAAGTACTACATATTTGCTTTAAAAACTGTAGATAAATGAAAAAAAAAGTTAAATTGGTCTGTAATCTCTTGATAGTATTTGGCTGTGTAACTGGGTTTTTTCTTTCTTTCTTTCTTTCTTTCTTTCTTTCTTTCTTTCTTTCTTTCTTTCTTTCTTTCTTTCTTTCTTTCTTTTTTCTTTTTCTCTTTCTTTCTTCCTTCCTTTCTTTTTCTCTTTCTCTCTCTCTCTCTCGTTCTTTCTTTTTTTTTGTTTGTGCATATTAACACAGTTACAGCCTAACTATGGTATTACAGTTCCATAAGATTTTATATTTAATGCTTTATCAGACTGATTTAATTTATTTACTAATTTACTGCATGTATCTGTCTGTCTGTCTGCCTGTCTGTCTGGTGTTTTGAAATAGGGTCTCACTGTGTAGCCCAGCCTGGCAGGGAACTAACTCTCTTGTCCAGGAAGGCCTCAAAAATTAAAACATTGTTTTGCCTCAGCCTTCCCAATTTCTGGATCACAAGAGAGAGTCTCCCACCCAGCTAGTCCGAGAGATGCTTGAAATAAGTAATTACGCCTTTGAATTGATTGTTTTGCAAGTAACTCTCACCGTTAACCATGCCTACTAATGGGAAATTTGTCTACTTTCCTAGGTATCATTTAGGAAACCAATTTAGCCACTGCTTGCATCATAGCAGTTTTCCAGACAAGTGAATCCATGGTTTTCTCTTCTCTTTTCCAGACTCTTCTGACAAACTGTGCACTGTGTTCCTGGCTTTGGGTTTCTGTACATAGTAAATGACAGACGAACACATGTGCGTGCTCCAGAGTCTCAGGGCTGTCATGGTTCAAGGAACACTAGTTCAGATGAGCATGAAAACAGTGACGGTGCATATTGGGGTTGCAGGTAGTTACAGGTAGGGGATAGGGAATGCTTTAGGATGGATAAGCTTCAGATCCTTTGAGGAAGGTCACACAGCCTTTGGTTCCAGAAACTTCCTGGACTAGCCCCCAAGAGATGTAGGAAGAAAGCCCCCCCCAGCCCCCACCATCCCCAATATGTGAAAGGAGTTCTAGCTTCCCATTAGGCCTGGGATCCCTATAATCATATAAAGTCAGAGTCAGAAGAACTTTCAGCTAAGAAGCAAATAATTTTCTGAATTTGCCCTTCTCAAACATCCCCCTTATAAACTCCGGTGAGAAGCCGGGCTGTTGTGGATGAGTTCAGCTGGGGAATAGCCAGAGACTATGGGTGGGCCCTATGGCTGTGGGCTTCTTTCCCATACAGGCAGTGGGGAGGAGACTTAAATGCATGGCTGAAGGATGAGCTTAGAGGGAAGTGGTCGGCTTGGAAGTTGCAGTTTTGCTGGCCGAGCCAAACTTACTTAGCCAGAAGGCATGCTCTTTTGCACTTGAGCCACAAAACTAGCCATCTCTGCTCCACGTCATTTGTGAAGGACTGGTTCTTTTCTCCCCACGCTGACTTCTTAAAGTGTGGCTTTATGATTAGTAGATTCTTAATTGTGATTAGCCACAAGGCCTGCACATCAAAATAACTGTACTGTCTTTTCGCCTTTTCTCGGTCTGAAGAGTTGTGATAATCTTTGCTTGTTTATTATCGCTCATCTTTAAGCAAGTCTTGATTCAAACGTGGAAATGGCAAACATATATTCTTTCTTAACTTCTCAGCACGTAAGGTGTGTCCATGACGGAGTTATGAAGTCTTGTCGGAATCTAGAATTGAAGCATCCGTGTAGTTCCGAAATCTCTAGGAAAATTTAGAAGGCCATCATCTGTCTTCTGTTCTCCTGCCTTTTAAATTCACAGTGGCATTAAATGCTTCTTTAGTTTTGACTGTCAGTCACCATGCTTTGCCTAGAATTCCACAAAGAATGAAATGACATCTGAAAGACGTTGTATTTACATCCTATAGTATAGCTAAAGCCAGATAGATGCTGGAGGCAATACTTATTCAGATAACACCAGTGAGCTGGGGAAACATGGTGGTTTCTGGACGCTGTGCCAGCCTCCGGAGCCAGCAGTGTATTATGATTTAATGGTGCCACTCTGCTGCATTTGACGAACTGCCCTAGAAAAACATCTTGAAGCAATAAAGCATCCATTTGGCTCCCGAGTCACGAGAGAGGCATTGCTCTTTGCATTAACTATTTATTCAGGAAGAGAAGTGACCAACTGCTAATAAGCTCTACCCAAAGAAGGTCGTTTAAAACGAGAAAATGCGAAAGTGAGGCTGTCTTCGATTTCATGTGCAATTAACAAAGATCCAAAGCAGATCAGTTGGTGCCCTGGTGCCATGTGACTGTGGGCTGGCTCTATTTAAATGCAAAGGCCTGTCAGAAGTAGTAAAAGCTTCCTGGCTTCAGGGAAGGACGGTGGGGTCTATAAGAAGGGAGGAGGCAATGACAGGTGAGTGGCTCAGGCCGCCCGTTTCTCTGTCGCTTGCAGCTGTGGGCTTAGCCCGGTGCTGGTTAAGTCCACTAAGTTTCCTCTTTAGGGAATGGTCCTCTTTCTTTTTTCCTTGTAGATAGTTATTTCGTTGTAATCCCTCATGATATCTGTTGTATATAATGTAAGATATTTAGGTTTATTAGTCGATCGAGAGATTGGGCTTGGGAAATTTTTCTATGTGTTGTATAAATAAATAATATATTATTCGAAAATGATTTCTCAGGAGGAATGCAGCACTTTGCTCGTGTACCCCAAGTACAGAAATGGTCCCTTCCTCACAGTGAGCGCCTGTCTCTATAACTTCAAGGCAGCCCCCACGATACTGTATCGATAAGCAAGATGTTAGTCGGAAACTTATTTCGAGCACCTTTGTGCTAAAACAGCTGGGGCTTTCCATCCCGTTTGCTTTAAGTCTTCATACAATCCATTTGCTTTTTCTCGGTGTCCTGAAGAAATAATGAAAGTCATCGTTATCTTTCTTCCTCAAGCTAACCAAAGGATGTTTTTAATGCTCAGCCTTCCACGTTGCTCTAAGAAGTAGACCAGTAAATGTCTACACGGTGAGAGGGGAGCGCTGTCATCTGAGCCTGATTCACGTAGGTAGTGGAAAGAACTATAGTAAAGTCAGCTTTGAAATTTAATACTACATTTTTTTTTTCATTTTCAATTTAAAACTCTTTTCCGTATTGAAAGCTCTGTGTCATTTCAAATTACTCCGAAGTATATTAAAAACCAGGTTTCAAGATACATTCCATGCAGTAGGAATGCTTGTTTATTTGTGAAAGTCATCTTTAGAAAGAGCTAAAAAGCCTGATTTAATAGCAGCACTCAGAGACAAGCAAAGTCTCCTGAGTGCCGTCCTTTCCTGGAACACATATCACACAGAACAAAACTCATCTGTGGTACAGACTTCCCTTTTCTTCGTTGAGGAAATAAATACTCAGAAGAGATGGAACCGCCTCGTAAGAAGCTGGGCTTTGTAAAACCCTTCTTGTTGGTTGTTAAGAATCATTCCATTGAATTGTCCCTTTCAGATAATCACTCCATTCAGAAGACTGATGCTGTGTGCTGAGAACAGGAAGGAGATGGAGGACTGGATCAGCTCACTGAAGTCAGTACAGAGCAGGGAACCTTATGAGGTAAAGAACCGTCTCCTTCTGTCCTTAGAACACAGGTGTACATCAGAGCAGTCGACGAGCTAAAGCTGGTCTGTGCGGAGTGAGTATCGGCAGGCTCATTAGAACTTGTTTAAAGCAGATTGTTTTCACTTAAAATGCCTTGGTGTTCAGAGTAATGGGAAGAAAGTTTGGTCCTCGCTGTAGAATGCACGTTGTAAATAGTCACAAGTCTACAGCAGCTGTTCTCAACCTGTGGGTCGAGACCTCTTTGGGATTGAATAACCCTTTCGCAGGGGTCGCCTAAGACCATCTGTCTATGAGATGTTTACATTACAATTCATAACAGTAGCAAAATTATGGTTTACAAAATAGCAATGAAAATAATTTTATGTTTGGGTTCACTACAATATTGACTAGTCTATAGCCTTGCTCTCCCGTTTGGCAACTCTGTCCTGATGTTTCCTTTCTAGGTGGCCCAGTTTAATGTGGAACACTTCTCAGGGATGCATAACTGGTACGCCTGCTCCCACGCTCGGCCCACCTTCTGTAACGTGTGCAGAGAGAGCCTCTCTGGAGTTACCTCCCATGGCCTGTCCTGCGAAGGTACTGTACACCTGTATTTGTCCTCTACCAACAGCCAGAGTACCGTAGACACCTCAGCATGGGCACCGTGCCATTGTGAGGGAAGCAGACAGACACACTGCAGAAAAATTGATGGGGGCAAGGCTTGGGAGATTTGTTTAAATCGAGATTTATGTTTTGTGTTAGGTCAGTGTTGGGCTCTGCACACATGGGACCCATTTGGGAAAATACTGTTCCTAACAGAAATCATTTGAAAGGAAGCATACATCAAAATTCAGTGTTCTCTTGAAAAAAACTAATTGCTACTGTCTCTAAAAACCCTCTGAGCTTGGTAGCATTTTAGTTCTTTGTTCTAATTGACTGTGGAGAGTAGTGTATACTCTTTGGCAGAATTCCTAATGGCTATTTATATTGCATTATTTGGGATATTTTCCTTTACTTAACGATCCATTTAAATGGATATCATATTGTTATTTCCTTTTCTTTCTTTTTTCTTCTTTAGACACAGCACTGGGGATTGAACCCAGAGCTCTGTGCATATTAGATTAGCTCTGTACATCATCTCCTCCTCCTGCCTTCTTTTAAAACTTCTTAAATATCCTCTAAAAATAAGGCCCAGGCTAGTGTTTTCTTTTCCTTTTTTCATGCTAGAATTTTAATTATAAAATGTGTGAGTTGTTGCTTAATTTAGGAACTGTGAGTACCAAAGGCAGATCTAGATCTGCCAGTAGCTACCAAGGGAAGCAAGGGAACGCTCAGGAGTTCTCTCGTGGTGAAGAATGGAGAGTGTTGGAACTGTGCATAGAACCAATCCCAGCCACTTCTCAAAAACAATCATACCCTAAGTAGTTTTGAGTGTGTAATTACTGTTTACGTTAGAGTAGAGATAGAGTCTCAGTCCTAAAGGATTTTAAACAATAAAATCTGTGATTGTCCTCGTGGACCGAGAGCCCACACAGGGGTGGGGGCCTGGGCTCTGCGAGTTCATCCTCTTCCTCTCCTGCCATCTCAATCTGTGACTGGGTTTAATACACGTAAACAGAAGTCACACGGCCGTAGGCTTACTGTAGAAAATTAATACAATACTTTTCACAATTTCCTAGTTAAATTGAGAATGTTTTAAGCATAATCCCAGGGAATAATTATTTTTCACAATTATTTAAATAGTATCTGAACAAAACATGTTTAAGTGGTAGTTTTAAAAAAAATCAATAATAAAAAATATATAAATATGGATACTTGTGGATTTTGTCTTTACTGTTTAATACATAGGAAGATTCAGCATGGTAAAGATTTAATACTAGAATAAAAATCCTAATTTTACCATGGTATCTGTGAAGTTTTGTGGTGATACATAATGATATTATAGGCCAGGGAATATGCTGTTTTTCAGCCCTCTGGATAAATCCAGTAAGAACCTAACAAAATAGAGGTGCAGAGGAGTCACTTGTGTTTCTTGGTGACCATAGCAACAGTCTGGCTTACCATTATTACTTGTTAACACAGGTTTGTGAATCTCAGGGCCCGTTAAATGAAGCACTTTATTATTATAAAATTTGATGTTTGTTTTAAATGAGCTGCTTCATTCTAATAGCAAGGTTTTGAAGGGATGAAGGAATTATGTACATTTTACCATCTTTTATGTCCTTGCCTGGAACTCACTATGTTGCAGGATAGCCTTGAACTCATAGAGATCCGCCTGCCTCCAGTTCCTGAGCGCAGGGACTAAAGGCGTGCGCCACAGGCCCAGCTCCAACTGGCAACTTTGCCATCTTTATGACTGTTTCCATGGCCGTCAGATTGTTTTCTTAATGTGCTTGCACTGTACAACACTTTTGGATTATCTTTACCTTACGATAGTTTCAAACTGTTAATATAAATACACAACAATATGAATGTCGGAAAGATACACCCAGTGAATTTTCTCGGATGACCTGCATCCAAATAGGCTAATCTACACCTAGATTCCGAAGTCGGATTTTACAAGTCCTCACGTTACCGGCCTGTTTTGAGTGCCTGTGCATGTCTTGTGTTTTTCTCTTCTAAAGAACCAATTCTTTTGTGTTTACTGAATTTCTCTTCTTAGTAGCAATCTGTAGTCATTAACTACAATCTTTTACCCTCAATTTAGGGAAAGTGAAAGGAAGGATAGAAAGAAATTTTCACTGCTTTTGCAGGCCGTCTTGATATAGAATGAGAGAAAGGTAGAAACCTTCACAGTCTCTTTTAGGCTGTCCTAAGCTTGGAGAGGACTAGCTGACAGTGAGTCAGACTAGCGTCTCAGCTCACTATCTGCAAACTGAATCTCTTTAACCCTTGTTCTTTTAAGTAGGAATCAACACACTCACGACTGACAAACCAACCAATGAACCACCAACCGACACCCATCCTGGGACTCAAGGCTTCAGACCTTTTATACCCTAAGTCAAAAGTTCCCATAAACCCAAGCGGCACACAGTCCCAAGAACAAGCTACACGTGCCAGAATGCTGCACGCGACCAAATCATAGCCACCTGCATCAAGCATTCCAAATCCAGCTCAAACATCTACCACACCTTGGGTTGTAACATAAACCTAATCCAAATGCCGTTTTATGTTTTTAAAGAAACCAGAATAACAAACCCTTCTCCCAAGTGTTCCGCTACAGCAATCGATTATATTACATTACAACTGCTCCATAAATACAAAGACATTACATTTCAAGATTTCAGTTTACACCTTTTTTTTTTTTTTTTTTTAATAAACTTGTTTTCCTCTTGCCTCCTTCTCTGCTGTATCTTCCTTCACTTGAAAACCCTTGACTTTCTATGATTATTATTAATCTTTTTTAGTGTGTAAGTTCAAGGCTCACAAAAGATGTGCAGTGAGGGCGACCAACAACTGCAAATGGACCACGCTGGCCTCCGTCGGGAAGGACATCTTAGAGGATGAGGATGGTGTAAGCTGCTGTGGCCCCGCCCCTGCTGTGGCCCCGCCCCTGCTGTGGCCCCGCCCCTTCCCCTGCCACTCCTCTCCTGCCCTGCTCTTGTGGAGCATGATGGCAGAGAGTTAAGTGGGAGTGTGGGTTATTTGGGTCAAACTGCAAGTGCTAGTTGATTGTGAGTTTTGATTTTTTTAATTCATTGCTTCGTAGCTTTCCTCAGTTCACTGCTTGTAAGGGGAATCTGTTCTAAGAAAGGCTTAGGAGTGCTTCTTGGCTGGACTGCTGTTAAAGACCTTTATCTGACAAACTCCGTGGTCTTCTTGAAGGCTTAGCCGAGACGTTCATTCTACAGATTCTGGGGCTTCCTCTCAACAATACCCCCTTCAAACCCGGGCTCCCTTCTATCTTGCTTGGGAAACCTTTAGCAATTGTTGTATTTTAAGCCTTTGCATGCCTTTCTCCTCAGCTAGATTTTGCTGAATCTCAAAGGCTGAGCCTTCTGCCTTCTCCTTGTATCCCTTCAGGAGTCAGGCTGATAGGTGGTCCCTAAGTACGGGTAAAATGAGTGAGAGATTCTCGGGGTATGCTATCGAGTCTGTAGAGTAAGAAGCCATTCCCCATCTCCTGCAGGGTGAGGGCGCTGTCCTTAGGCTTCGCTCTGACCAGCCTTTCTTCCTGCCCATAGGTTGCCATGCCTCACCAGTGGCTCGAGGGCAACTTGCCTGTGAGTGCCAAGTGTGCAGTCTGTGACAAAACATGCGGCAGTGTGCTCCGCCTGCAAGATTGGAAATGCCTGTGGTGTAAAACGATGGTAAGGGCTTGGATTGCTCTGCGCTTTTAAATGAGCATCTTTCCCTAACTTGGTCGTCTGTGTCCAGAGGCAAAGCAAATGATCCCCAGCAGAGCAGACCCTGGTTGCAAAGATGCTCCTTTGGGACCTGATGGTACTTATTCATGTTTTTAAAGTGTATTCCTTCTAGTGTGGCAGTGACATGAGCACGCACGTGTTTGTGTGTGCGCATGTGTCTGTGTGCGTGTGTGTTTGTGTGCACGTGTCTGTGTCTGTGTGTGTGTCTGTGTGCACGTGTCTGTGTGAGCGTGTGTGTGTTTGTGTCTGTGTATCTGTGCACGTGTCTGTGTGAGCATGTGTGTGTTGGTGTCTGTGTGTGTGTGTGTCTGTGTGCACGTGTCTGTATGTGTGTGTGTGCACACGTGTCTGTGTGTGTGTGTGTGTGTCTGTGAGCATGTGTATGTCGGTGTCTGTGTGCACGTGTCTGTGTGTGTGTGTGTGTCTGTGTGTCTGTGTGCACGTGTCTGTGTGAGTATGTGTTTGTGCACGTGTCTGTGTGTGTCTGTGTGCACGTGTCTGAGTGTGTATGTGTCTGTGCACGTGTCTGTGAGTGTGTGTGTGTGTCTGTGCACATGTCTGTGAGCATGTGTGTGTCGGTGTCTGTGTGTGTGTCTGTGTGTACGTGTCTGTGTGAGCATGTGTGTGTGTCTGTGTGTACGTGTCTGTGAGGGCACGTGTGTGTGTGTGCATGTGGCTGTGAGGGCGCGTGTGTGTGTCTGTGTGCACGTGTGTGTGAACGTGTGTGTGTGTGTGTGTGTGTGTGTGTGTGTATGTATGTTCTCATTTCTGTTCCTAGTCTGAGAAATGGCCCGTTTATATAGTTGCTGGTGTTCAGATACATCTATGTCACAGGGTCCCCTTCTCATAGCTTATTGTTTTTCTTTATTGATTTTGTCATCACATTGTAGTTTACTGTTTTCAGCATCCCCTCCCCTTAAACCACTGGTGCTCTCAGAAAGCTCTGCTCCAGGGTGCTACCAGGTTATCACTGGTACCCAAAGTGTAATTTTGCTGTGGCCCTGAGTTAATACTAAACTCAGTAGGCTTTGCACTGATTTGGTTGAAGTCATATGAATGTTATATGAATAAGTATTTGTAAAAGTTTGCATGTGAATCGACGAATAGTCTCATTATTGTCAGCTGTTATGAGAACAGGGTTTCCGACCAAATGAGGACCGTGTGAGGAGTCGCTGTGCAGACAGCACGGGACAGGCAGCTGTGTGCACTCCGCTTTGAGTTGGCCATGCTGTCCTGCCACCGCGGTGACCGCCTTCCGCCGCGGTAGATTCCGCTTGAAGGCCGGAGCTGAAGCAAATTCCACAGAGAAGTGCTGCTTACTAGCTTGCTCTCCGGGACTTGCACAGCCTGTTTTCTTAGACGTCCCAGACCAGGTCTGCCCAGGATGGCACTTCCTGCAGTGGTTGGACCATGCCACATCAGCCACCAACTGAGAAAATGCCCCACAGGCTGTGCCTGCAGGCCAGTCTTACGAAGGCATTTTCTCAGTTGAGGCTCCCTCTTCCAAGGTGTCTCTTGTGTGTGTCAAGTTTACAAAAAGCTGTCCAGCACACCTCTGTACCGTGTAGACCGTGACAGGTGTCTTTTGCATCTCAGCACCACCCTAACCCCTAAAGCCCTCTTACACCATTCCTTGTTTTAAAAGAACATTACACACAAGCAACATTTTTTTTTCAAAAAGATATATTTATTATTTTCATTCTGTGTGGATGAGTGTTTTGCCTGCATGTATGCATGTGTACCAGGTGTGTGCCTGCTGCCTGCCCACGAACATCAGAAGATGGCACCAGATCCCCTGAAACTGGAGTTAAGGGAGGTTGTAAGTCTGCTTGTCTGTGCTGGGAACTGAACAGGCGCTCTCAGCCACTCTCCACCTCCCCACTTCCCGGCACAAAGGACATTCAATCATCCACTCCCCTACGGTTTCCTTTAGAGGCTTACCACTCCTCCTGTTTGCTGCTGTCTCTGTCAGCTGTGGCTTTATTGCTGTTTCTCTCCTCTGGGGTCAGCTGTTCATTCTAACTTTCTGAAAGGAAAGCACATTGGTGTGTGATGAAATATTTTACCGAGGCTTTGTGGGAGCTGTCTTCATCTGCGCTGCGAATGCACTTACCGTTACATAGTCAGTAGTTTAAGCGGTATTTAGCGGTCTGTGCTAGTGAGACTGAACTTACTTCCCCCACCCCCCATTGTCCCTGCAAACTTAAGTCTCACCCTAATTATTCCTGCTGTGCTCTGCCTCAGCTGCACCTCCTAGTTTTCGTCACCATTCCTTGGTGACGGTTCTCTCCGTTTCCTACTTCCTACGCTCCATCGGTGTGTGCACATTATTTTGCCTTTAGATGAGATTGTGCGGGAGGATACCCAGGGCTTGCCGCCATCATCCCGTTCATAAAGGCCAAACAAAGCAAGTGAGAAGCCCACCAAACCTGAAGCCTTTATTCTACCACCCTGGGAGTCAACGTGTAATTTAAAAACCAGTGCCCGGTGCGCTTTCACGATGCTTTCCTTGGGCAGCATTGTCGCCGGTCCCTCTCTAGGCCGCTCCACGATCCTCACGCATTCTTAATCTTTAAACTATCTGTGCATACTAATATCCTATAGTACATTTGTGTTAATTATTGTAAGCCGTAATTGAGAATTGCCCCCAATTAGGTCATTAGGAGAATGAAAATCTCGGTTAAATTTTACTTAGCCTCCTGAAAGGTTTGTTGAATAAAGGCCCAGTTAACATATATATTTTCTTAAAGGGCCAAATTAAAGAAAGGCAGATTCAGTAAGTGTTTATGGGATGTCTGCTTGACTAGCTGACTGGTTTGAAAGGCTTTCTAGGTAGACACACAAAGTATTCTGAGCAGCCAGGCTCCTCCATGGGGAGTCAGCCCTGTGTTGTTCTCACTCCTTATGTCTTGAGTGGGCCTGAGTCTTCTGCTTCTACGGACTGAGCACATTTTCTACCGGACTGTGGTGTGCCTCGCTCTCCTGGGCCTTGCATGGCCGTGGGCTAGCTGATGAAATCTTCACGGGAGTGTTTGTAACACCACACACAAGTAAATAAAGAAACTAAGATAAATGTGACCAGGAGGCCATAGGATCACTACAGGAAGGGCTTGCACGCCGCAGATTTTACTTATTTTTATTAGTTTTATGAGCATGATATTGAGATCCCCTCCCTCCTTCTCTCCTTCCCTCCATCTCCCTGCATTTTCTTCCTTCCCACTCCTCGTCTCTTCGTTCACTGGATACATACTATTTTAGACAATCGCAAGAAGTCTCACATGTGCAGTGCTAGCCTGTCCCTGGGAAAGGTAAATGTGCCTTTAGTGGTTTACTAATCGCTGAACATTTTGTGATGGTATCGATCCTGAACGAGCAGGTCTCTAGTTTATAACACGGAAAGACGTTGATGTGTTGTTTTTATGATTCTTCAAGGTTTCTTTGTTTGTTGTTAGGTTCATACCGCCTGCAAAGATTTGTACCATCCCGTATGTCCGCTCGGCCAGTGTAAAGTATCTATCATACCTCCAATTGCACTAAACAGCACAGATTCTGACGGTACGTAGCAGTAATGTAAGTGTGTGTATTTCTGGTATATTTAATCTTGATTTAGTTTCCTATGGTAAATAAACTGTAATTGGTTTTTCTAGTCGATGTTTATAAATGCTGGAAGGTATGTATAATTGTTTAGCTAACTAATTAATTATTTTTTGGTGGGACTGGGGATAAAAACCCAGGATCTTGCCAAGCTAGGTGTGTGTCTAACCACTGAGCTATATCCCCAGCCCCCCCAAAATACTTTGAAATGAAAGTTGTAGTGCAGCCATTAACACATTGGCCAGATCACCATGTATGAGACTTTAGAATTTTATTTTTTATTGTATCCCAGTGAATGAAGGAAGACTATCATTTTGAACTGAGATCCTAAAAGGGTAATTTGTGTGCATTCTCCCGCCATAATTGGAACTGCCCATTAGCATAGGCTACTATTAAAATATGCTCTCCTGTAATTTCATGGCCAGAATTTGTGTTCCTCTAAGTGCATATGCTAGTTCTAGAATCTGATGAGGCTTAACTGTAAGGGCCAAGAAAAGTCTAACGTCACTAGTTTCAGGATAGAATGCTCTTCTCCCTTCTCCGTAGGCCGCGTTACAAAAGGCCCTCACGAAGTGTTGTTTTACTCTTCTGCTGCTCTCCACACAGAGACTTTTGGTGTAGTTGCGTAAATGGATATAAAGCTCGAAGGATGTGATTTTCAAAAACCTATGTTCTTGATGGTGGTGTTCATTATAAATTTTAAAGTATTCTCCCAGGCCTCTGCAAAGAGCAATCAGAATATTATAAAATTCTGAGTATGAACATGGATTATTTGACAACTGTGAACCCATAACCTGGATTTGCTTTTCTTATAAATATTGGTAAGGTTGGTGGTCCATTTCAAATACCCCGTGATTGAGGTTTTTTTTCTGTCTTTGGTGTGATTTTTTTCCGCTGCACAACATGTTCTAAAATACGAGCTTTGTATCGCCAGGATGCAGGTAGCAAACCCAGATCCACTGGAGAACTCAGTTATAATGATGTGTCAGCGATAACGAGGGTTCTTTATTTTAGCCCGTGTATCTTCCTGTTAATAGTTGAGAGAGAAAATGTACGCACTAATCTTGTCCTGGGTTTGTTTTTCAGGTTTCTGTAGAGCGACCTTTTCGTTCTGTGTCAGTCCTCTCTTGGTGTTCGTCAATTCTAAGAGTGGAGATAACCAGGGGGTAAAGTTCCTTCGGCGATTTAAACAGTTGCTCAACCCGGCTCAGGTGTTTGACTTGATGAATGGAGGGCCTCACTTAGGGTAATTCATTAATGATAAACTTTACTTGGGTAAAATACAATTGTAAGCATGAGATGTGTCTGGCATTTCTGCTCATGAAAAGTGCAGTTTCCAAGCCGGATGGTGGTGGTGGTGGTGCACACCTTTAATCTCAGCACTCAGGAGGCAGAGGCAGATGGATCTTTATGTTCAAGACCATCCTGGTCTACAGAGTGATTGCCAGGACAACCAGGGCTACACAGAGAAACCCTGTATCAAAAAACAAAACAAAACAAAACCAAAAGCAAACAAACTAAAAAAACCCAGAAAATGACAGTTCCCACCGCACATCTCTTGTTGATCTCACTCCATCCTTTATTCAGGACTTTGAAAGTTTTGTTTTTGTATTGTTTGGTTTTCTATGGTGCTGGGGATCGAACCTACAGCTTTGCACATCCTAGGCAAGCCCTCATCTTTTAAGCTGTGTCTCCAGCTTAAAGTTCTAATTTGTTTGTTGTTGTGGGTTTTTGTTGTTTGTTTGTTTGCTTGTTAAGACAGGGCTATGAGGCCCTGGTTGACATGGAACTGTATGTAGACCAGGCTGGCCTGGAACCCACAAGGAATGGCCTGTCTGTCCCTGAGTGCTGGTATTAAAGGTGTACTCTCTAATTAGGAATTGTAACACAACCTTTCTGAAGTTATTCAACTTGCCTATACTAATTCCAAATTTGTTATCAGAACTTTCAAATTCTAAAGTGTATGAAAATATTTTAAGTGTGTATCTTATACATCAAATACCTAGCTTTAAGAAAGATCGACTTGCATAATTGTAAAATACAAACTAATACTAGAAAATTACCTTCACAGAAAACTAATATTGATTTATATCAGTACACACAATCAGTGACTTAACCGAAGGAGGTTCTGTCTCGCACCCCAGGAGCAGTTCCTGAAGGATCTCAGGCTGACTTCAGATAAACAAGAAGGGACTTTTGTTGACTTTCCCTTGAGCTTTCGGTGATTTCATATAACTTAAAGTCTATAAAAGAACATGAACTGCCTGACATTTTCATGGGGGGACTATGCCTTGGCTTACTTCACCCACGTATGATTTTGCTGTGGGGGTGATGCTGTGTCTTCTCATGGAGGGGCCATTCATTCTCCGTGTGCATCTCTCCTTGTGAGATTTCTGGAGGTTGTTGCACAGGACCTGGGGCTTACCGGGGACAGTGGGACATGGACAGAAGGACACAAAGGGAGACAGAAGTAAAAGGAAGGGCTGAGACCTGGCCGGGGTGCTGAAAGCCATGCACTGGCGAGGGCTAGCATGTGTCTGTAGGAACAGCTGAGGTGTTCCCCCACCTCCGAATCTCCTCCCTTGGTTTGTAATTCCTCAGGAAATGGCGTGCCCTGTAGTGGGAAAGCCTCCACCCCACCACCTTTGCCTTCAGTTCTTCCTCCTTCTGCTTGCCCCCCCCCCTCTAATTTATCTCTGTTTTTGCTTCTCTTTTTCATTGAAAAGTTTTCTTGCGTTAACTATTTGCACTCAAGTTACTTTTTGCATAAGAATTCTTAATATTTATTGTGAATGTGGATAGCGATGACTATGAAATGGGCAGTAATAGGAGAAAATGTTTTTTATGTACTTACACTAAAAATAGACGTTTTTGCCTTCAAGCTTGAGGTTATTTCAGAAGTTTGACAACTTTCGGATTCTTGTCTGCGGAGGAGATGGGAGTGTAGGCTGGGTTTTGTCAGAGATCGATAAGCTGAACTTGAACAAGCAGGCAAGTGCTCATTGGTGTCTGTGTGTGTGTGAGAGAGAGAGAGAGAGAGAGAGAGAGAGAGAGAGAGAGAGAGAGAGAGAGAGAGAGAGAAAGGAGTCTGCCCGTCTTGCTGTGTAGCTTAAGCTGGCCTTGAACCCAAGGCCCTTGCTCCCCAGCTTCCCTGAAAGTGTCACCGGTGCATTCTTTTGCAGTGCCAGCTTGGCGTGTTGCCTTTGGGCACAGGCAATGACCTTGCTCGAGTTCTTGGCTGGGGAGGTTCGTATGATGACGACACCCAGCTTCCTCAGATACTAGAGAAGCTGGAACGAGCCAGTACCAAAATGTTGGACAGGTAAAAGAGAATTTCCTTCTGAAAATGTCAACCCGAAGTTATTTTTTGACACTTTAAATTTTACTAACTGTAAGTCCAAACTTCCTGGTCTTGGTCATTGATCATTAGAGCCTGCACAAAGTAGACACTCAATAAAAGATGCTTTTGAATGAATGAAGGAAGGAAGGAAGGAAGGAAGGAAGGAAGGAAGGAAGGAAGGAAGGAAGGAAGGAAGGATGGACAAAACTGAAAAAAATGGCTCCAGTGAATTCATTATTTTAAATATAGATGGCTATGTAGTTATTAATTTTTGTTTTGTTGTGGTTTGGGGATAGGGTCTTATCACATAGCTCAGACTGACCTCTAACTCGAGATCTCCTGTCTCGTTGTCCCCGAGTGCCAGGTTTATAGGACTGCACCACCATGCCCAGGAATACCAGTTACTGTTAATCACTGTTCAAATCAGAAAGCCAAAAAGTTAACTTTGCAGCTGGAGCTTCTGATGAATGGAGTAGTTGAGACCCCATCATCTTGTGGTTTCAGAAGATCTAAGAAAACCACTGTCACCTTCAGCTTGCTGAAGAGTCCCCTCTGAGTTAGTTTACCCAGTAATTGGATGATAACAAAGATAAAAGAATTCTTCCCAGGCTGGGGATGTAGGTCAGTGGTACATGACCCTTGCTTGCCCTTGGGAGAGGGGAGAGGATGGGAGAGGCAGGGAATGAATCCTGTCCAGAGACAGGGAATTACTAGGAAGACAAGAGAAGATGAAGGGACTGCCACTGTTCACACTGCCCTCGTCCCCCCTACCCCTCCTCTTCCCCCCTCCCCCTCCTCTCTCCCTCTCCCTCTCCCCCTTGAATGGCCAAAAATCACAGCCTGACTGCTGAGGTCAAGGTATTTAGAATTTGAGTTTAGGGAACAACAGGATTCAGTAAGTGGTAATTACCCCACCCCCAAGAGTACAAGACAAATATCAAAATATCATTAGTCTTGAGCTCACATGAATCACAACAACTTTGATAGGATTAGCCATCTGTGGAACTCTTCCTGAAAACAAAATCACATCAGGGAGCCACCAGTCAAAAGCGTAATTATCCTAAGATGAGCTGTAACCTCAGTATGGCAACCCTGTCTGTCGTATGTGATGTTGTAATGCTTGACTCCTTTGCTGACAGCATATTGACAAGCTAGAGCTGGGTGGTAGAAACTTGGCCTGTGTTTCACCAAGACTGCGTGACGGTGACACTTACTTAGTTGGGCCGTAATGATTGATAATCTGGGATGGGGCTGGATTCTGAGTCTCCCAATTCTTAAAAGAGACTGGAGGTTAGAAAGGAGCGAGGGAGGGAAAATAAAAGGGGCGGGGCTGGGGAAGTGGCTCAGTGGATCAAGCACCTGCAGTGCAAATCTGATTTTGATTCCCCAGAACCCATTTAAAGCTGAGTGCAGCAACACGTGTCTATAACCCCATTGCTCCTTATGGCAAGAGAGTCCCCGGAAGCTGGCAGGCTAGCTGGCCTGGCACGCTGCAGCTGTGAGCGAGGAGACCCAGTCTCGAACAAGGTGGAACAGGCTGTGACTTACGCGTGCTTGAACTCGCATACGTGCTCGTGCGCACACGCATCGTATATATACACACAGAAACAGGAAAAGGAACAGTGTGGTGATGAATAGGTTAATTATCTCAGGTGTCGTGGTTATTTCATGAGATTTTTGTGCATCAAGACACAGTGGTGTATCATAAGCACATAGCATTTGGCAGATTTTACCTTAGTAAAAATGAGGGGAAGGAAGGATTTGAGTGAAATAAAATCAGCTTTGAGAGAGAGAAAGAGAGAACGAGAGAGAGCCTGCAAGTAATTTCCTAAATGGTCCAAGGCTTTGCTCACCAAACAAGACATAGTATTTGCTAAGGATTATTCTGTATTAATTCTGTGTGTGTTCCTGCATTTGCCATATTGAGAGCGTGGAAGCCTTTCGAAGAGTCCATTCCCTCCTTGAACCTTGTGGTTCCTGGGGATCCAATTCAGGTCATCAGCCTTAGGGGCGAGCCCCTTTACTCACTGAGCTGTCTTACCAGCCCCAAAGCAGAGTATTCTAAATGCTGTTTTTGGAGACAGATTTAAAGGGCAGTCCTGATGTGGCTAGGAGATGCTTTCTAGAAATTCACTCCCCCAAGTGGTTAGCTGCGGAATAGCACCCCTATGGTCAAACTTGACATCCACTGGTGTGCCAAGACAACAGAGCAAAAGTGAGGGTCTTTATTAGAATCATTTTGTTTTCGTTGTGGCTTTACTATTTGTGAGAAACAGGTGGTCCTCGCTCCACGAAAAAGGGATGAAAGTCAATTTAATATTCTGTGTTATCTAGGCTTTTTAATAATTTTTATTTGATCTTTAAAGCTATACTGTAACTTGTTTAAAAAAGCATCATTATGAGTTTTTTTTTTAAACAAAGATCAGACACAGGCTTCTGGAGACAGTGGGAGTGGGAATAACTCAGATTGTTTGCCTGGCGCTCTGTTGTGCTCATTTTGTGTTGCCATCACTACAGGCGCAAATGAGCTAACATGGTCATCTCTAGTCTTGACACGGTCAAAGTCACGTAGCCTCTGAGTGGTAGGGCTGGTGCTCTGACAGAGTCCCGGCTGGGATCCCAGTCTGATCCAGTCTGTCCCTCATGCACACAGAAGCCCTGACTGTCTTGTAGTCCGTGCTGATGCACACCTCGGTCCCGCTCTTTTTTCTGTTGCTGCTGCTGCTGCTTCCAGTTCCATTCCTCATGTGGGGAGGGAGATGCAGCTTGAAGGTTACGGTGTTGGGTGGAATCCTTTCCTGCTTCTTGTCTTTTGACTAGAGAGTTAGCTCAGCTTCTAGAAGCTTGGCCTTTATGTTTCTGGTTGCAGTTTTCTCTGACTTGGACATTTGCAGGTGTAACTGATGTTTGTATGATCTCTAGCTTCTGTGCTTAATTTCGCTTTGAGATATATATCCACACACACACATACATAAACATACATACACACGTATATAAAATCTGTTGCATGGATAGATGGAAAATTATAATTTTATTTGAAATGTTTCCTTTTTTTCTTCTCTCTCTCTCTCTATCTCTCTCGGTGTGTGTGTGTGTTCGTTCTCATATGCACAACATGTAGAGGCCTGAGGTTGATGTTAGGAATCCTCTTCCACCTTATTCATTGGCTGACGTGGCTACTCTAGCTAGCCAGCCCCTGTCTTTGTAGGTTGGAACTACAGACAGGCCAGCACTCCCACCGGCATTTATGTGTGTCCTGGGGATGTGAACTCTAGTTTTCACGCTTTCATGGTGGGTGCTGTAGCCATGGAGCCAGCTCCCAGACCTTTTTTTATAATGTTTCCAAGTGACTGTTTACTTCACGTAGTCTAAGTAGCATATATGCTTATTGGGAGAGTTTCCGGGAGTTTGGGTTTTTAATGCAAAGACTTATTCTCATTCGTCTGAATGATATGCTACGATCTATTTAAATATTGGGTTTAGGATTTGCCTGTAGGTTCCATTGTTGTGCATGGTTTTTGTAAAACTCATGTTTTGTAATGCTGCTTTTATAATGCTTTGTATCTATTAAAAAAAATCTCTTACCTCTCATCTTGTTAGTCTATATTAATGTCCTAGCCCATTAGTCTCCCCAAATTTGGAATTGTTTTAAATAGAAATCTGAAATTATCTCAAGTTGATTGCTTTTTCAAATGATTCAAATTTGGAATTATTACATAGTAATAATTGGAATATTTTCTTGAATTGTGTTATCTCCATAAGTAATTTTCTTCCACTGCATATTTACTTTACTCTTAAATTAAATTAAGGGACTGGAGAGATGGCTCAGCAGTTAAGAGCACTGGCTGCGCTTCCAGAGGACTTGGAGTTCAATTTCCAGCACCCACACGACAGCTCACAACTGTCTGTAACTCCAGTTCCAGGGAATCTGATGCTCTCACACCAATGCACATAAAATAAAATAAAATTATTTTTTTAAAGTTAAATTAAATTAAAGAATTTTTACCTTATTCTCCCCCCCCCCGCCCCCCCCCCCCACTCACACATCCTTTAGCCAGGAGCAGTTGCTAAAAGAGAAATGGTTTATTTTCATAGGTAACATGCATTTATTTAATCTAGGACATTATTTCATGGGTTGTGGCTCATTAAAAACGTTCGTTCTAGTTAGTCCTTTATAACAAGCCTTATTTAGAAAGTAGAAGAGGAAGGAAAAGCCAGAGTGCGCTGCATCAGGAGTAGGAAGGCACGGACTGACCTGCATTGCCTGCTGTGACCTGGCGTTGGAACGTTTGGGCACCACTATTTGGAGAAATGGTAGAAAGCGGAAACCATAAACCATCCATCCAATGCTCTATGGGATTACGACAGTTTTGTCGTCTCTGCCCATCCTTGGTTTAAAATAAAATAAATCTGAAGGTTACCAATATACACGTATACGTATATGAGATGGAAATAATTTATTAAGATTTAAAGAAATTTTAGACCAAAGGGTTTTCTTCCATCAGGTGGAGTATAATGACGTATGAACTCAAATTGCCAGCAAAGGCGTCGCTACTTCCTGAACCCACGGAAGCGTCTGAAGGATTTTACGTAAGACTAATCTTTTATCTACTGAGCTTTTGAAATGGGGTATCTTGGGGGTGGGGGGTCTGGCAATGGTGACACGCTTGTTTCATGATGCCGCTGACTACCTCCAGTCTTCTTTCCCCGAGTAAAGAATCCTGAGGATCAGGGTTAGAGTCCTTTGGTGGCGGTGAACCCTAGGTCACTGACCTTCGTGGACCTCCCTTCGTCTGTAACACGGGCCACAGTGGTGTGAGGATCCGATGATCAGTTGTATGTAAAGCACCGGGCGTGGGAGGTCCCGTTCTCAGGACCCGGGAGGCAGGAGATAGCAACCTCCAGTCAGTGTTCACTCATCACCACCCGTCATGAGCACTTGATTCTTAGCTCTGGCGCAGCTCCGGTAAACCCCCTGCCACCCGTGTTCCAGTACGCCTGGCTGGAATATCATGCAGTTTCTTTCTTCCAGTCTTGCTGCTCTTTGAAGGGACAGCAGACCCTTGTAAAGCCCATTGGTCCTGAGCGAGCAGAGGAAGAAACCCTGCTCACTTCCTTCTATCCCTGCTACAGACCACCAATGTCTAAAATTTTCAGATGCCTTTAAACCTCGGAGCAGTGGAAATTTAAAACAGCCTGGCTTCCAGGACGTTATCTCTGACTCGTTAAGACTTTCTGATCTACAACAGTGCATTTTCACCTCTTCAGACGTGCCATTAAGGTGCCATTTTGCTTTGCCATTAAGAAAATTATCTTGTCAAAAACTAAGGCAAGGCATGGCTACTAGAAACACAGAGCCATTCCTTAGAGAAGATAAGTGTATTTTTCAGATACGAAAGTATTAAAAAAAAAAGTTCTAAAACATGAAAAGTTAGTAAATCCTATGAAATTTGAAAGCAGAAGTTATGTGCAGCCCAGGCACCTGGAGATGCTCACTGCCAAGGCTAATGTAGCCACTGTTTAATTTGTAGGAAGGCTTTCCATTATAGCCTTATCCCATCCGGCTGTACTCACCGCGCCTGTTTCTCTAGAAGCCAGTCTGCCCAGTAGCAGTTTTTACCAACGTTATTTTTTACTTTTCCCAAAATGAGGTAAGGAAGTCTCCACTCTGCTAATGACGCCGTAGCAGATTAAAAAGAGGCATCTATCAGTTCTGTCCTCTGACATAGAGATAACTTTATTTTCCCCAGGAAGAGGTATGTTTTTGTCTTTCAGTATCTCAGCGAATAAACATTTGAATTATTAAATACAAGCTTCGAGTAGCATTAATCAAATGATAGTGATTAATAAAGTAACCAGCGGTGTTAATTAATGCATCCGCTCGTAGCCTTAGCGGCCACGCCATATGTCATCCACGCTGCAGGGAAGAGCACAAACTGATCTCTGGAGGACATTGCCCTATTTTGTATTTTCAAAAGGTGCGTTTTCATTGTCCCGACCTTTAATTTGAACCAGGAGGTTGAGGGTCAGTACAATCCTGTGTAGTCTTGTAGATCCCTAGATGTGAAATTGCTTTCCCGGGTGTGGTCTGCATTTCATGGACGTGAGATAGAAATTGAAAACCCACCACTGAACTTGACTGTAAGTGAAAAATGAGTTTCTTTGGGAAGATGCCAGTCAAGGGCACTGTGGAGGAAAGGAAAATATTTACTGAAATATAAGGTAATAATGTAAACAAACTGACGCTGATGGGCAAGAAAGAACGAGCTCAGAAAGCTGTTGAGCAAGGCAAGAGAACATTGGAGACCAGCTTGAATGGGACCATTTTATCTACCGGAAAATTCCAAGTTTATGACATGGAATGGGTTTGAGAAAGCGTTTGGCGGAAGACTCTGTACATGAGGTTGTTTAAGAAAGTGCGCGCGTTTTTATATATCAGGGAGATGTGCTCTTTCAATAGGATGTTAAGGTTTGAGTCCAATAGAAAACGGGGCACAGGACATTGGGGAATGTGGTGTGTTTCATTGTTTAAGAGAAGTATTTATTTACATAATTTTATGGTTACTTACCACATTGTATAACCACACAATTGCATTTTTAAAAACCTTTTTTTTTTTTTTTAACTGAAGTGTAATATAGAGACAAAAAAGTGTGTATATCTTAGATGTAAAGCTTGGGACATTTTCACAAGTTAGGCAAACCTATGTTAACTGACACTCAGATCACAGGGCAACATTTCAGTGCCCTTGTAAGCCACCTCCACCCACTAATCACGGATGTCCACGGTCCTGACTGCTAGCAGCCAAGACTAGTTTTGTCTGGTTTTGGAAATGGAAAAATAGAATATAAAATGGATTTCCATAAAATATAAAATTTTGTGTGCTTTTTACATTGGGCCCTTCTCTACCCAGTGTCAAGCTTGTCAGATTCATCTGTACTGTGGCATAATTGGGACTCCTTCCTTCCCAGTGTCCTGTAGTATTTCCATAACAGATACACTGTGAACATTCCATCCAGCCCCTGTCTTTTGGTGAACCACAACTGTTTCTTTGGGGTGTGTATGTAGAACTTGAGTTTCTTGTCCTCTGGTATTTGGCGTGTGTACAGTTTTAACTCTGTCCAGTGGCTTCCAAGGACCCGTCCGTTTTTGTGTAGGAGAGGTTTGTAGTGCCACCATGCTGTGTCAGTTGGCAGGTTCCATTGGCTGCTGTTATAATCGCTCTGTGTGTGGTTTCAGTTTGCTTTCTCCAGGTACTCAATGAGGCTGAGTGCCCACACTGGGCTAATCCACTTGTATTTCTAGGGTTTCACCCATATTTTCTATCCACTAATCTGGCTTTTACTGTATTAATTTTATAATAATAATGCTTCTTACAGTCAAACTGTATATATAATTCATTTATATATAGTTTTTTAAAAAAAATTAATGGAGTTTTAATTGACTTTTCTAAAAATGTGAAGAACTCCAGAACCTGAAAATGGGAGCCAGAGAAACTTTTCTCTTGCATAATGGCACCCCTCCCCCCACTTTTAATGACAGCCCTTGCCCTGTCTTGTGTGTGTTATGCGCAGCTGCGTTTCCGAATCAGTCATAACTGAGTTGTATGGACACCAGCAGCAGTCATATAGTGTAGGGTTTTCTTTTCCAGATGACAATCTATGAAGACTCTGTTGCAAATCACCTTACGAAAATTCTCAATTCTGATGAGGATGCGGTGATCATATCGTCTGCCAAGTGAGTTGTGGGGCCGAAGTGAAGAGAGTACTTATTTATGTGAGAACGTGAAGGGAAAGGTATTTCCCGACTACGGCACCATTTCTGATGATTTTCTTCAGTAATATATGTGAAGCAGCTCAGAGGTTTAAACACACTAACTTTGAACAGGATGTTTTAGTCACATTAGCATCTGCCTGGAGTCTGTTCAGAAGTTCAGGAAAGCATAAAAAATGTTTAGAGTATAAATGTCTATTTGGAAAGTGTCAATGATTAATTATAAGATGGAAATCCTGTCTCGTTATAGTTTATTATTTCCCATACACACATTTCTAGTTAGCCGCTATTTACATGGCTGAAGGGAAAATAAATGAGATTCTTCAAAATGACATTTCTCAGCACGTTTAAATGACATAATTATATTTCGGTTCCAAGTTATCAGATTTTAGTTAAGTTAATTTCACACACAGAGCCAGAGCTTCTCGATGTTGTTACCTCAAATGTGGAATTTCAAATTTACTTTGCAAGCATCCTGCCCTTGCACCTTGAGAAGTCATTCAGCCAGGGGAAAGGGATGGGGCCGGTTAGAATTTTCACCTCCTAAGCGGAGGCATGCTTTTTAAGATTCTGCTTAGCAAGTGTATTGCTATTGGGCAGGAAGCGAGGGAAGCGAACAGGGTAGAAGAGCAGAAGGAGAGTAGAAAACTGAGAAGGAAAGCGTGAGTTTCTGTTCATTGCATACTTAATTTGTAATGAAGAAGAAACACAACATTAGTCACTAAAGCAAGTTTACTTCTATCAGAAGTGCAGGTGTAGGAGCAACTGCTTTTGAGGATGTATCCCCGGGAACAGGAAGCAGTGCTGAGCAACAGAAAAAGAGTAACAGAGACCTGGCTCCAGGTGGTGGCCCACTGTGGGTGCTGCAGACACAGGAAGGGCAGCGTGGCAGAGCTGCTGGCCTGTGATTGTTTAGGGTGTTGTGTTGTTTACAGGAACCTATACATTTTCAGGTGGCTCAGGCCTCAATACTCGTCCTGGGTTCAACCCACCTATTATTCCCCCGGCACCAGGAGACATTTGACTTTGCCAGCCTTGTTGTCTGTAGAAACCTTAATAAGGACACTGCCTTGAACTCACTGTAATCTGGGCAGCCTTTGAGCCTAGAATCCTCCTGCCTCGAGTAGATAAGATTGCGGACCCAACTACCTGGCTGAGCTTAAGTATATGCTTTACGATAGCAACTCTAAATTTGCTATTTAGATAATATCTAAATTTCTCCAGAATATAAATACTCTATACTCCTTTTGTAATGTGGAACCACAGGGCAGAGCATTTCTTCTGATTATTCCCACAATTTAAGCATCAAGCGTCTCCTAACCTGCACATCAGTCTTCAGCCCTCTAGACACAAGGTACATAGGATCAGGCTGTTCCTTCAACCTCGCTGCACTTGAGGGATGTAAAGGAACTGAGGTAGGAAACCTTGGCTGCTCCTTTGATTTCTACAGTAATGGACTAAAGGACCCACGCCCCTCTGAGTCAGTAACACAGGAACAGCAGTGGTCAGCAACTCTGGCATGTGCAGTTGCACAGGCCCAGGAAAAAATTAGATCAAACCATTACAAATACGGCAAGATGGACCTCTAGGTTGGGGTTACACAAGTTGGTGAGAATGCCTGTGTCTCCTCTCAGATGTGGGAGGGGCTACACAGAGGATCTTGTGATACAAGAAGTTTCATGGTAGCCTGACATGACATTTCAAGTAATTCTATAAAAAGACATTGTACATGAACAAAGTAGAAAAATCATAGATGAAGTACATGAATCTCTAATGAATGGTGATCTAGGTTCTCTGTAAAAATTAGAATCTAAGGGGCTGGAGCAATGGCTCAGCATTTAAGAGCCTGCTGTTCTTGTGGAGGACCCGAGTTTGGTTCCCAGCACCCACATGGCTGCTCAACCATCTCTGACTCCAGTTCCAGAAGGCCCGAGACTTTCTTCTTGCCTCCTCGGACACTGCATGAATGTGATACACATGCATACATGACACGAAAGCATGCATACATATAATTTTTTTTTTAATCTTAAGGACAAATAGAGAACAGAAATTGGAATTTGAAATGTCAGCCGATGCCAAGAGAATTGTGCCGTAGCTCAGTGGTTGTCTGCTTCTGCACCCACGTGAGACCTTGGTTCTGTCTCTGGCATCGGGAAGCAGGCCAGATGGCTAGTGGATCTAACACCTGAGCAACAAAGAAAACAAAAATTGTTAGGGATAATGCAGCTAGCTGAACGGTTCACAGGTTTGGAGTGCGTGTGTGCATCTGGTGTGTCCTGTGCCTGTTGCATGGTTCAGTTTTGTAATATTGAAGTATCTGGAAGCTGCCATTACTGACCTACCATAGAAAGCTGTGAACTTAATAGAGAAAGAATAACTACTAGACCATTAAAAAAAAACGTAAAATCTTTAATCTATATCATTGATAGAGAGAAATGCTTTACTTTCAATATGTTTCTATCAATGTACACTTTTTGCCAAAATTGTTTATATGCTGTTCTGCTGGTTATTTTTTACACAGCTTTTTGAGAGGCAGATGCGTTTGACATTATTTTTTTTCTAGTTCATTTCTTTTGCAAAGACACCAAATGTAATGAAAAGAAATAAACAGGTAAACCCTATATTACTGACACTAATGAGACCTAAATTGAATAGGCTTGTTTATTATTGCATTGGTTATCTTAAGGGGGGAAATAGATGGGTTTGCAGAGAATATATGACAATTCAGGTATCTGATTGGCTGGTAACAATACACAGCCTCTTTCCTCTTCAGGAACAGTGTGCTGTCAAGATGTCCACTTGCTGACTCATAGTTCCAGCAGATAGAGAGGATCCTGTAGACATGCAGAACCCGTATCTGTTCAACATGAAGAAAAGTATCTCAGCTGTGGAAAATACTATGTTATTTTTAAGGGATCTGAAAGTATTCTTCATAAGGCTTACTTAAGCATTTGAGAGTGGTTCCCTGCAACCTGATTATAAGTATGGCGAGTGAGCCCGATGCGAGCATCCATCTTTCACTTAGGAAGTCCTGAATGTTTCTAAAATACAGTCACAAAGATGGAAGTGTGGTCTTACGTATAAACAATCCCGGGAATTTTGAGTTTGCCTGCTTCTATTTACTTTTAAACACGTTTGCGCGTGAGAGCACATAGACTCTGAAGTATGCGATTTCTCTTTGTCAAAGGATACTCTGTGAAACCGTGAAGGACTTCGTGGCCAAAGTGGAGAAGGCACAAGACAAAGCACTGGAAAATACAGTGGTAGCCGAAGCCGTGGCCAGTAAAGTAAGAGGGACGCACCAAGGGCGTGGAAGTTGTTTATTGACAGCATGTGTGTTGAACTGTGTTTTAAAGACTGCCTTGGTGTGTATGCTCTTGCTGTAATTTCTAGAGAGGAATAAAATGATTTTTTAAATTAGATATGAAGATTTACAAAAACTTCTTCAACTTGCTGTTATCCTTTAGCATGCACAAAAGCTGTGTTGCTGGAGAGTATTCAGCAAACCAAATTTAATGATTCAGATCCCTTTCTCAGTGATTGACATCTTAAAGGGACACGCAGTCAGCCTGCCCTGGGAGGATGCCGTGGGGCCGTGGTCCTGTTTGGTGAGGCCTGGCTTTCGGTGTCAAACAAGGTTTGGTGGCCCAGTTTCCTCCCAGCATGAGTTCTTCCATTTTCTAATCTCTCTCTTCCCCAGAAGCCATTAGCTGCCAATAGCTCCTTAGCCATGGGACTCCAGAACCCCACCCCTCCTCAAGGCTGGGATATTCAGTTGATCTTATGTAGGTCTTGTGTAGGGAACCATGGCTGCTATGAGGTCATGTGTGCAACAGCCATGTTGTGTCTAGAAG